>RPOG01003967.1:38504-52477 GCA_008086565.1 Thalassoma bifasciatum | reverse complement strand
GATGAACGTTGTTGGGTTGTTGCTGATGTTGTCGACAGATGGAGGCGCCAGAGTCTGTATGTGTGGTCGAGTTCACAGAGAAGTCGGTTGTTCACGTCCACACAGTGACGTGATTTTGTGACAAAAGTGTTTTCATCGCACTTTGATATAAACTTCAATACGGAAACTTCTGTAAAAAACCCACCTCATGAGAGCGTCAAAACTTTTTTTCCAAATTTAAGAAGTTTTTGGAGTTTCCATTACTGTTTTTTAGGTTTAGTGCAATTCTTTGGGTAAGTGTCCCAGTGTCTGTGAAGGCAGCATTAATGCTGAAAGGTACAAAGTCCAAAACCTCGTTGTAGACGACGTAGGTTCTGTGAAACAGAAAAAGTCCCTGCAGGGACTAATAAAGTCGTTCTGTTACTTTGGTTCTGTGTAAGACGAGGACAATGTTGTCGCACCGAGGCATCATCTTCTCTGCAGCTACTAGACTGACCTGCCTGCAGTCCAGACCTGTCTCCCACTGAAAATGTGTGAAACATTATGAAGAAGAAAACACAACAACAGAGACCCCCATCATGATGAGAGGAGCTGAAAGTTTGTTTGACAGTTTTCCGTTTTAATTTTGTTGTTTGAGAGGAAGAAGCTGCGTTAATGATGTGTACTGCAGTCAGCCAGCAGGGGGGGCTTTACACTTTTTGGCTTCATGCTCAGTGAATAGATGAGATAACAGGACACGCTGAGTCTCAAATGAAACATCTTGATATACAAAAAGTTTTTCCAAAGACAAACCCTCCTGTTCTTTAAACATCCGTCACTCTTCGGACTTTCCCTGGAAAAATCCCCGACTCACAGGAAATGATTCTGTCCCTGGACACCGACAGTTTTCCTGAGTTTGGTAAACGATAACCCCCCAAACCCATGAAGACCTGGACCACCAGAGAGGAGAGAGAGAGACTAAGAGAAAGAAAAACTGATTCAGATCTTCTGCAATGAGAGCAGAGAGTTAATTCACGGCCAACACAAACCACAGACTCATCTTTAAAAAGTAAATATTGGTTTTCTGAGCCGCTCACAGTGTGATGTGGAAACACCGGTTACAAATCCCTGTGAACTGACGACGCCGGCGTCGCCAAGTCAAACAGAGTCTGACAGAGATTTACACGCCAAACTCAAACACACGCTCTCAGAAAAGCCTGGTACCTGCTCCTCTTCCTCTTTTTTTACTCTCTTTTCTGAAAAACAGGAACACTTCCCACTTCCCGCCGGGTCACAGGTCACCGGGAAGTTTTCCGTGTGTCTGATCTTAAATTCCAGCGTGTTTATTTTCTCAGGGAGGATTCAGGATTCGCTGCTGCCAGGAGCTGATTGTGAAAGCGTAAAACAAAACTTTGCTTCGTCCTTTTTTATCTCTCCTGTAGATTTCTTAGTTTCTGAGACTCAGCAGAGACAAAACACTTTCTGCCTCCACAGCAGATTTAACATTTACGAATGTCTCCAAACGAGGAAATCACAGAGAAACAGAAGCTGATTTTTGTTTCACAGTCACAGTTTGAGCTTCAGCATCAGGGTCAAAGGTCAAAGAGAAAGTGTCAGAGGTTTAGTTTCACTTTGAGCTTCATGTCGACTGAAAATGGAGAGAAAAGAAACTTAAACTAAGATGATTTAACTTCCTCGTCTTCCTCTGTTTTGGTGGTGAAATTCTGTCTGCAGAGATTTTATAAAATGTCTCAAAATGTTGTTGTGCTTTTCTCAGTTTCTTCTACAGACCATTAATATTAATTTTGAAGTCAAATGTTGAAATAAAAAGCCACAATTCTGTAAGAAGAGTCAAATTTTAAGACTAAAAATCAAACTTTTGAGAAAATATTCAAAACTGAAGCTAAAGTTTTCTATGTTTGAGAAAAACTGATCTATGAAAACTGATCTATTAAAACTGATCTATGGAAACTGATCTATTAAAACTGATCTATTTTCCTCCAGGTTTGAGTTTCATGTACAAACAGAAACTCAAACACACAAAGTTATGGAAAAAATGTTCGGCCAGTAAAAAAAAAATAATAATAAAATAGAAAACTTGGCCTCAGATATTTTTTGGTCCATATTGAGTCAAAACTTTGAGAGAAAAAGTTGAAAATTATGGGATTAAACTTAATTTAGAGATACAAAGTTGAAAATAAAAGACAAAATGTCAAAATTCTGAGATTAGAAAGTTAAAATTATGAGAGAAAAAGTTGTAATGATAAGTTTTTAGGTCTGATTTAGAAGATAAAGTAAAAATCTGAAGATTAAAGTCAAAATTTTGAGATTTAAAGACAAAATTTTAAGTTAAACCAATGAAATTCTGAGAAAAAGAGTCTAAATCTAGTAATAAAAACTCAATATTTGAGTATGAGATGGAGAAACTTTAAAGTAAGAAAAACTAAAATTGAAAAAAAGTCAAAATTTGAGATAAAAAGTCAAAATAATAAGGAATAAAAGGAAAAAAACTGAGATTAGAAGTCAAAGTTTTTGGATTTAAACCTTAAAATCATGTATTTAAATGTCGTAACTATGAGTTTTGAAGTCGAATAATGAGATTTAGTCAAAATCCGAACATAGAAATAAAAACTATGGGATTTAAAATCAAATTCTGAGATACTAAGGCCACAATTGTGAAATGACAAATTTTAAAAATATTTTGAGACTTTATCTACATCTTAAAATAAAAGTCAAAACTACGGGACTCAAAGTTAAAATTGTGAGATTAAAAATGAGGGAAAATGAGCAGAAAAAGTCAAAAATATGAGATACAGAAGAGAAAACCTTAAAGTCAAAATTTTGAGATTAAAAAGTTAAAATCAAAACTACGAGAAAACAGTCAAGGTTTTGATATAAAAAGTCAATATTTTTAGATATTTAGAAGTTAAAATTTTGAGATATTGAAGTCAAAATTATGAGGAACTGAGTCACAAGTTTGACAGTATGTCCAAATTCTGAGAGGCAAAGTCAGAATTTGAGAGTAAAGTCAATATTTTAAGACATAAAGACAAAATTTTGTGCAAAAACATCAACTATATATGATAAAAAGTTCAATTTTGAGTCAAAAAGTTAAAAATTATAAGATAAAAGGTTATAAAGATGAGAACAAAAGTTGAATTTTTTGGAGAAGAAGTCCAAATTTTAAAATATTTAAGTCAAAATTTCAAGGAGCTGAGTCACAAGTTTGAGAGAAAGTCAAAATTTTGTGCATAAAGGTCAATATTTTAAGATGTAAAGACAACATTTTGTGCAAAAACATCAACTATATATGATAAAAAGTTCAATTTTGAGTCAAAAAGTTAGAAATGATCAGATAAGTGATATTTATTTCAGAAAAAGTCAAAGTTTTGAGGAAAAAAAAGTTGAAATATTGGGTAAAAAGGCAATATTTTTACATAATGTAAAAAATGTTGAGATATTTTAGTCAAAATCACAACAGAAAAAGTCAAATTTTTGGGAGAGAAGGATTTTTATAATTTCCATCATATCAGTTTCCCTCCACAACCAAATGATAAAGCAAGACATGAATTAAATCTGTGAACATGCTGCGTTAGTTTGTCCTCCTGTGTTTTGCCTTTTTTTTTAGGCTTGAAAAATCTTTTTCCAGAGACAAGGATCCATGAAAAGAAAAGTTAACGTCACGGTCTAGAGACTTGTTTAGAATATGCACAATTCATTTAATGAAGATGGTTTCACCTTGGAAAGAGAAAAAGGTGATTTCTGCAAGAAGCAAAGAAAACTTTGAGAAACTTTCCTGTGACATTAAACTACGACTGTTTCAAGTTTTACGGCCGCTCATGACATCATATAGTGTGGGTATAAAGAGGAGAAATAAAGACTAAAATAAAGATCTGATCATGTATTTGAATCTATAGACGTCAAACGGAGTACAAACTCCAATTTATTAGCTGAGAAGGAGTTTGACTCGAAGCAGAAATTTGCTGTCTTAGCAAAGGAGGAGTGCTCAGTTGTGTGCTGATTTCTGTGCATTTCTTTGGTCTTGTAGTGAGACGTGTTGGTATGTGCCGAGACTCTCAAATTGTTCTTTGCTCTTTGACTCGGTGTTTGAAAGACACACACACACACACACACACACACACACACACACACACACACACTGGTTTCTCTTCAGCATCCTTCTTTCACTTTCACACAGGAATGTCAGGGAGCACAAGTCAACACTTCCCATTTGACTTTGACACTTATTTGGCAGATGATACGTTTGTGTGTGTGTGTGTGTGTGTGTGTGTGTGTGTGTGTGAGATCAAATGTTGCAGCAAACTGTAAAAATGGTTCAGAGACAAACAGCAGCTGTTGGTCATCTTCATCTTAAACTTGGTTCCTGATTCACACCAACAAACCTTGAGTTAAAGTTAATGTTCAAACCTTTCAATAAAGCAACTTGAGACGTATTAAACTAATTTTTTTATAAAACTACAGGTTAATTATTACTTTTTAAACTCATGAGTTAACAGATAAAACACACAAACACAAAGACTTTCCGTCTGCAAAACTCTCACATGAGGGAATCTCTGAACAAGACGACTGATTTTCATAACCAAATATATTTAAAGTCTTCACTGCAAAAAATAAAAAAAAGCCTAAATACGAGATAGAAACATCAAAATGACAAAAAGAGGGTCTAAAAACTTTTTTTTTAAAGTTTTTTTGAAAATAGATAAAAATATATTTCTGAGAGAAGAATTATGTTTTCTAACAGATTTCAGTAGTTGACCAACATTTCAAAGTTTTTAGGTTCATTATTTTTTAGTATTTTTAATTTGAGCACCCAAAAATGTCAGGTGGAGCAACCAAATATATGAAAATATATTTATATGTTCCTGTTATTTTTTCTGTGTGAAATTATTGGCAAGTATCTCTCAAGTGTCTGTAGTGACTCATACATTTTCATTTTGTGTGTTTCATTTCTTTTATTTGTGAATAAGATAAATAATTTGATGTTAAAATAACATTTCACATTATTACATTGGTTGTTCCACCTGACATGGAAATTGTTCNGAAGAATTATGTTTTCTAACAGATTTCAGTAGTTGACCAACATTTCAAAGTTTTTAGGTTCATTATTTTTTAGTATTTTTAATTTGAGCACCCAAAAATGTCAGGTGATGCAACCAAATATATGAAAATATATTTATATGTTCCTGTTATTTTTTCTGTGTGAAATTATTGGCAAGTATCTCTCAAGTGTCTGTAGTGACTCATACATTTTCATTTTGTGTGTTTCATTTCTTTTATTTGTGAATAAGATAAATAATTTGATGTTAAAATAACATTTCACATTATTACATTGGTTGTNCCACCTGACATGGAAATTGTTCCAGTCACCAATGAAGTGAAAAAACCTTTTTTATCAGTATTTCAGAGAAATCTACAAACTTTTCCACTTGGTCACAAATGTCATTTGGGCTCCTCTGGCTGATGCAGTTTCCTGTTTCCTGTTTTATTCTCTTCACTTTAAAATAAAAGTCTAATGTTACGGTTGCACCACCCTGACATTTGACAAGGTGAAAATTACGGGACAAAAGTTTTTGACATTTCTCAACAGCTTTAAAATTCTTTTAATTTGCAAAGAATGTTTTATTTAAAAAGGTTGAAGCATAAAATAATGCCACTGTATTTTTAATTTCCATTTACAATAACTGACTAAGTTAAAAATCTCAAATTAATGACACCTATGAACAGTCCTGCCAACGTGGTGGACTGTAAAACCCCCAAACTCCTTGGTTTTGTGTTTTTTTGTACAATATAAAATTATGTTTAAAGATGTGTTCAAATAACACAGGTTTCATAGAATAAAGAAATACATGTGATGAAATACTCAATTCATGATGGAAGGAAATATTGCACTCAGACACAAAAAAAGGGGACGTCACCTCATTGACCCATATACAAAGTTTCATTGATTCTCACTCTTCACAAAGTAAAATGTTGGGAATATTCAGGAGTAGTGTGCTTGTATTTGTTTTATTATAACTGTTGTACCTTTTAAAAAATATTCAGCATTTTTCACAAAATTTTGGCCCATTGAAATGAATGGAGAAGATCCGTTGCTATGGAAACCGAGCAGCTGTTTAACTGTGATATCAACACCTCCTCCACAGTCGCTATGTTTGTTTTTTGAGGTTGTTGTTGTAATAAACTTCAGGGGGAACTGAATACTTTCGGTTATTGTTGTACGTGTTCGAAAACCTTACGAATTTCAATTTGGGAAATTTGGGACTTAACGTATAGATATGAAAATCATTTATAAAGGGAAAAGGAACAGAATTGGACAAGTTTTGACTTCTCACTCCTTTTTGAACATGCCTCAGATTATTAAACTATTCAGTATATTTAACTTTTCAATATGTAGGAGCTTAATTTAGCATTACAACACTTTGTAACATAATTTTTGAGAGTTTCTCCCAAACCAGGGATCAAGATGTTTGTTGATGCTGATTTCTTTTAGTATTGATTACTTCATTTTTATTTCATTTCTTTTGTTTAAAAAGAGTTAACAGACACAGACTGACTCAGGTCCTTGTTACTCGCTGATATAATTTGACTTTCTTGTGAAAGGTAAGGGAGTGAAAATGATCTTTTTTTCCCTGGTGTGGTTCAGATATCCGTCAGAATCCTGACTCCTTTTTTTCTCAGAATTTGAAGCAAAAAAAACGTCTGAATTCAAAGAAAAGTAACAAAATAAAAAAGTGAAGCGAGCAGAAATATGTGAGGACAAAGATATGAAGAGAAACAAAGGATGAAAAGAGCAGAATGTTCCTGAAAAGTTCAGTTATCGTCGTGAATTCACGGAGATGATACATAGCTTCATAGCTGAGAGAGATAAAGTGTGTGTGTGTGTGTGTGTGTGTGTGTGTGTGTGTGTGTGTGTGCGTGTGTGTGTGTGTGTGCATCTACTGTGCAGTGGTAACAAATAAGAGCAGGATGAAGGTTTGACTGCAGAGGAAGAGACACAAATAAAACACTGAGCAGAATCACAGATCAGCTACAAAGTGGACGGTCAGCACATTCCTGCTTCACACACACACACACACACACACACACACACACACACACACACACTCCTCATGTTAAAATGAGGGGGATCAAACCTGATGGTGGTTTACCTTCACGCTCTGATCACTGTTATTAAAGTGAACCTCGACTGTTCGGACTAACAGGCCTGAATCTGCTTAAATGTTTGTCTCAAACTAGAATTTGTTGGTAAAGAAATTACAAATTGGTTTTTCTTTAAAAAAAAAAAAAAAACAGTTTAAAACACAGTTTCTATCCTTCCAGCCATTGTTTTACTGCAGCAATGCATTCTGGGTTGATGACGTAGATTGGTTGCTTGGTGCCGAGCATCTGGATTTGGCCGTCATCTCAGACAGAGAAATATTTATTTACATGTGTCTAAATATCAGGAACAGGGTTACTCAACCAAAGAGACAAAGTGTTAAAAACTACCTTTACAAAAGAAACTATACAAGTGGAGAAATGAGCCGAAAACAGCAAAGAGTAGGAATAAAACTTAGATTGAGGTGGTAAAATTTGCCAAAAAAGCAACAAAAATTGTCATTTAAATTTGGATAAAACCTGTAAAGACGCAAAAAGTAGCGAAAAATGGTCCAAATGTGACAGAAAAGAGTAATAAGTCACTAAAACCAGCAAGAAAAATTAGGAAGAAGCTTAAAACGAGTCAGAAAGTTGCAAAATGGTGAAAAAATAGTGACGAAAAATAGTAAAACGTTGTAAAAATGGACAAAGTCAACAAAAATGGCAAAAAAGTTGGGATTAAACTAGGAAAATAGTCAATGTATTTCCAAAAAATGGTCCAAAAGTGGCAAAATAGAGCAAAAAGTGACCACAAAATTGGGATTAAACTTGTAAAATAGTGAGAAAGTATCAGAAATTGTTCAAAAAAGTTTTAAAGTGAACCCCGACTGTTCGGACTAACAGGCATGAATCTGCTTAAATGTTTGTCTCAAACTAGAATTTGTTGTTAAAGACATAATGAATTGGTTTTTCTTTAAAAAAAAATACAGTTTAAAACACAGTTTCTATCCTTTGGGTGCAGCCATTGTTTTACTGCAGCAATGCATTCTGGGTTGATGACGTAGATTGGTTGCTTGGTGCCGAGCATCTGGATTTGGCCGTTTACTCACTACTAGTCTCCGTAAGTCACAAGGTTTGAGGAGGGAAAAAAACATAATAATGCCACATGTGGCTGCTTTTGGGTGAACTTTTCAGTCCAAAGGAAACAAGGAGACTGATGTTAGTCTGCACAGCTTCCCAAAAGACAAGAAAAGAAGGAAGTTGTGGGAAATGGCTTGTGGGCGTAAACAACTTCCCATGGAGCCGCGGCTATGTTCTGGCCACTTCTCCCCAGAAGCATTTGCTGCATTTAGCCGGCCCATGCTGATGAAAGAGCTGACAGGTGTGGGTCATTATAAACGGAGACTAAAGCCAAATGCTGTGCCGACTATTTTCCAANATTATGGTTCTTATGTAGCTGGTAAAAACACTGATCATTTAGGAAAATGACGTTCTGGTAGCCAGGGTAACTTTTAAAAGACCCTCCTCCTGTTTGTTTACATTCAAATTAAATAGCCTTATGATGTCATAGGGGGGGAGATGAAGGCCCCTGTAAGATGAAGGCCCCTGTTAGATGAAGGCCCCTGTAAGATGAAGGCCCCTGTTAGATGAAGGCCCCTGTAAGATGAAGGCCCCTGTAAGATGAAGGCCCCTGTTAGATGAAGGCCCCTGTAAGATGAAGGCCCCTTGAGGATGAAGGTAAAAACACTGATCATTTAGGAAAATGACGTTCTGGTAGCCAGGTAAACTTTTATTAAGATGAAAACAAACTTTCAGCAGCAGAGACACAAAAATGAAGATTCAGATAAGAAAGAAGGAAATTTAAAAAAGAAGAGGAAGACTTTGTTTCAGCGTAAGGAACTGAAATCTGAATCCAGGAACCTGATACAGACTCACACACACACCACTGGACTGGGATCTTTAACTTTCACTTCTTCCTGTGATGTGAATCAAGAACCAGTTCCTGTTAAGAATCAATAAGAAACGGTTCAATCCATCGATATCAACAGTCCTTAACAATTCCATTATTAATTCTTTACATTACAGCCTCACACTGACATCACACTCGTCAGTCAGCAGCAGAAAACCCAAAACAAAGGCAGGGAAACCAGAGGGACGAAGTGATGGAAAGTTTGATGGTTTTAGTATAAACAGAATCTTATCAATAAACATCTCTACTGATCACAAACTGTCTTCAAATTTTTAACGTTTTTATCTGAAATAAACCACAGGTTGTTGTCCAATCTGACAAGAAATCAATGAATTCATAAACATGCAGTCCTGGAGAAGTGTTAAAAACATGTTGCTTTCATTATTATTACTATTATTATCATTACTTTGTTGACATGCAGAGCAAACAGCATTTACAAAGTTTCATTGATTCTCACTCTTCACAAAGTAAAATGTTGGGAATATTCAGGAGTTGTGTGCTTGTATTTGTTTTATTTCTAACTGTTGTACTTTTTGAAAATATTCAGCATTTTCCACAAAATTTTGGCCCATTAAAATGAATGGAGAAGATCCGTTGCTATGGAAACCAAGCAGCTGTTTAGCTGTGATTATCAACACCTCCTCCACAGTCGCCATGTTTGTTTTTTGAGGTTGTTGTTGTCATAAACTTCAGGGGTTTGTTGTTCCTCACCTCCATAGGAGCTTTAAACTCTGAATCATCCTCTTGTTTCCTGCAGCTCGTCCTCATGTCTCTGAGTCCTGTTTCATCCTAAAGTTTAATATTTCCATAATTTCATAATATCAAAAAAAAAGTCATCAGCAGCTGTAATCTCTGTAATCTAAACCTCAATGTTCCTGTTTTCACTTTTTAAAGGAGGATGACTCACATCACATCACACTTGTTGCTCAAACTTTCACACCAGAGCTGAGAAACGATGATTAACAACATGAATTTATTCTGAGTCAGCTGAGAAAACCGCCGGCTTATCTGACACGTCACCGATTTCACAAACACTTAATGATGGAGTCTCAATCCTGGAGTTCATCCAGAGGAGAAGATGAGTTTATCTGAAGAGTTTTTATCGTTATCAACATTAAAGTTGAGTTAAATGAAGCTGAGCTAAGATCTAAAGTTTCATCCTCTAGCGATTTTGTCTTGATAACATGAACACAAGTCGACACAAATGGGTTTGAATGTCGACTAAAGGTAACAATGCACTGACATTTCTGGATTCTGAGTCATGAGGAAAGAAAAAGAATTGTCAAAGTTTCTGCAGGAAAAGTGAATCCAACTGTATAAAACAGGAAAGGGATATAAAAAGATATCCAAGGAACTGAGGATGCCAATAAGCAGAGTTCAAACTCTAATGAAGAAGTGGAAAATGAGGGATTCTGTTGAAACCAAACCACGGTCAGGTAGACCAACAAACATTTCAGCTACAACTGACAGGAAAATTGTTCTGGATGCAAAGAAAAACCCACAAATAACTTTGACTCTCTGAAAGAATGTGGTCTGGCTGTTTCAAGATGTGTTACTCAACCAAAGAGACAAACTGTTAAAAACTACCTTTACAAAAGAAACTATACAAGTGGAGAAATGAGCCAAAAACAGCAAAGAGTAGGAATAAAACTTAGTTTAAGTTGGCAAAAATTGCCAAAAAGCAACAAAATTAGCAAGAAAATTGGGCCAAAACCTGGAAAACACTCAGACAGTAGCAAAAACGGGTCAAAAGTGGCAAAAAAATAGGTGGACAGTGACCAAAATGGGCAAAAAGCAACAAAAAATGGCAAGAAAATTTGGGGAAAACNCACACACACACACACACACAGGGGCAGAGAGTAAAGTGTGTGATGGATGAACTGAAGCCTCCGTGGGCCTCACGCTGAGAGAAATGTGACACAAACAGCTGGAAAACCTCGACCCTGTTGATGTCTTTGTGTCTCCTCCAGAGTCCAGAGCGAGTTCAGACACGTTTGGTTTGTTCCCTTTACAGAGCACGCACACACACACACACACACACACACACACACACACATGTACACAGACACACACACCTGGTCTTCAGTTTCCAAAACAGGATTGAAAGTGTCACAGAGAGACAGATTCATGGGCAGAGAGCGAGGAGATCATTCATGGAAGAAGACACAAAAGACACACACACAGAAAACACACTCACTGCTCCACAGATCTAACATAAAACACAGCAGATGATTCAGAGTGTGTGTGTGTGTGTGTGAGAGAGAGACTTCTCACTAACTATTGGGAAAGAGTGTGTTGCCTGTTTGAACAGGACACAGAGCAAAGAGGTTTTCTGTTTCTGAGAGAGGAAAAACTTTCCTCTACCAGGTCGTCAGCAACTTGTTCTTCTTATCAAAGTATAAGCAGTAACTCCTTTGTCAAACATCATAAACTGTGTTATAAAGTTTAGATTCTTCTCATTTCAGTCTCTAAGTTTGTTTCTCAGTTTTCTTCATTAGTGAAAGAATCACTCTGATAGTGATCACAACAACGTGGACGTCCTACCTGTTTGGGGTCATGACGTCACATCCTGACGCCCGTACCCTGAATATTCACTCTCCTTTCCACCAGAGGAATCCAGAGTTCAAACATATCAAAAGTTTCATCAAATTATTCCAAGTGGTGAAATTTCTCCTGTAAAGTCCGTTGTTTGTCTGTCTGTCGTGTCCGTTCTCATCAATAACAGCAGCTTCACAGTCTTAGAGCATTTCCTCCTCAATGTCAATCTGACAAAGCTGCAAGTCTTTGTTTTCAACAGGGTTCTAGCTGCAACACTAAAGTCACCCCATCCTTTTCTGTGGAGTTTTCATCCCAGGACAGCTTGTGATAGACAACAAGTGCTCCCTGCTTGACTGGTCTTGTGTAATAGCTCTATTAGAGGGTCGTTTATTGCAGGAGTTCCCAAACTTTTCCTCCTGTGACCCCCAAAATAGCAGCGTTAGGGACTGGTGACCCCCTGCTGTGGTACAACACTAATGGGACAATCCAAAAACAGAAAACCAACAAAACCCTCCTGAGGATACTTAATTTAACTGATCGATAGAAAATTTACCGACAAATGTGCACTTTGCTGAGTTCACGGCATCAAACTTGAACAAAGAAATGTGAAAAACGGATGAAACATTTTCTGTTTGCATAATTTTAAATTATCTTTCACCCCAATTTTTGCTTTTATTCTCACAATAATGGATAAAATGTTCATGAATTTTTCATAGTTTTCGATTCTGGGACCATTCCATGACCCCCTATCAATGTCTCGCGACCCCCCCAAAGGATCCAGACCCCCACTTTGGGAACCACTGGTTTATTGGCTAACAGGCCTGTCACTCACTCCTACAGTAACCAATCACCTTACACTTCACAGGAAGCAGCTGCAGCCATTTACATCATTGATGAGTCTTCATTCACATTCATGTTTGCAACAGAAGAGGAACAATCTGTGACTGTGAAACTACAGTTTCATGATTTTTGTTGAACTTTTCCACAAAGAGAGCAAAGTTGACTAAAAAGAGGACACTGAGCACTGATGAATTCAAAATGAAGAATTAAAAATTTATATTTAAGTCAGGATTCCAGAAAAAGTAGTACTGAAGTATTTGATCAATATCATGATTTTTAGGAAAACAAAGCTGGAGAATGAAGTTAGAATCCTCAAAAAAAGGAAGAAATTCCCAAATAAAGTCTGTATTCTTGCAAAAAGAGTCAGATTTTTAGTTTGCAGAAGATTTTTAAGATTTCATTTGTAATGCTAGAAAGAAAACAAATAAGGATCTTAGATAAAAACTGGAATTCTTAACTGTAAGTCTCCTTGATGAGGAACAATCTGTGACTGTGAANACACACACACACACAGGGGCAGAGAGTAAAGTGTGTGATGGATGAACTGAAGCCTCCGTGGGCCTCACGCTGAGAGAAATGTGACACAAACAGCTGGAAAACCTCGACCCTGTTGATGTCTTTGTGTCTCCTCCAGAGTCCAGAGCGAGTTCAGACACGTTTGGTTTGTTCCCTTTACAGAGCACGGTGTGTGTGTGTGTGTGTGTGTGTGTGTGTGTGTGTACATGTGTCTGTGTGTGTGGACCAGAAGTCAAAGGTTTTGTCCTAACTTTCACAGTGTCTCTCTGTCTAAGTACCCGTCTCTCGCTCCTCTAGTAAGTACCTTCTTCTGTGTTTTCTGTGTGTGTGTCTTTTGTGTGAGTGACGAGGTGTCTAGATTGTATTTACACAGCAGATGATTCAGAGTGTGTGTGTGTGTGTGTGAGAGAGAGACTTCTCACTAACTATTGGGAAAGAGTGTGTTGCCTGTTTGAACAGGACACAGAGCAAAGAGGTTTTCTGTTTCTGAGAGAGGAAAAACTTTCCTCTACCAGGTCGTCAGCAACTTGTTCTTCTTATCAAAGTATAAGCAGTAACTCCTTTGTCAAACATCATAAACTGTGTTATAAAGTTTAGATTCTTCTCATTTCAGTCTCTAAGTTTGTTTCTCAGTTTTCTTCATTAGTGAAAGAATCACTCTGATAGTGATCACAACAACGTGGACGTCCTACCTGTTTGGGGTCATGACGTCACATCCTGACGCCCGTACCCTGAATATTCACTCTCCTTTCCACCAGAGGAATCCAGAGTTCAAACATATCAAAAGTTTCATCAAATTATTCCAAGTGGTGAAATTTCTCCTGTAAAGTCCGTTGTTTGTCTGTCTGTCGTGTCCGTTCTCATCAATAACAGCAGCTTCACAGTCTTAGAGCATTTCCTCCTCAATGTCAATCTGACAAAGCTGCAAGTCTTTGTTTTCAACAGGGTTCTAGCTGCAACACTAAAGTCACCCCATCCTTTTCTGTGGAGTTTTCATCCCAGGACAGCTTGTGATAGACAACAAGTGCTCCCTGCTTGACTGGTCTTGTGTAAT
>RPOG01003967.1:0-28048 GCA_008086565.1 Thalassoma bifasciatum | reverse complement strand
CTTTCCTGTCACTTCACTTTTATCTCTGGGACCGTTTCACATTTTTGTTGTTGTGTTGTAGTTGAGCTGATTTATTCCAGTAGGTGTCAGTAATTCACCTCAACCTGAGCGCCCCCAAACTGACAAACGCCATTAGCGCCGTGCATTGTGGGAAACAGTACGCCAGGTAGACTGGTCCGTTACAGACTGAGAAATTTTCCCGGATCAGTAGAAACATCCGGGAACTTGTAGTTTACTACAGATCTACCAAGTTTTCACAAACTGATGCTACAAACTGAATTTCAGCAGAAGGAGGAGGAGGTTTGGAAAACAGCCTCTGAACTAGAATGTAAACAACTGAACCTTCGGCTTAATGAAAACACATCAGCCCCTAGTGGACACTTAGTGAACTGCAGCTCTATGTGAAATTATTCCCAACATTTAAACAACTCAAAATATAAATTACACTTCAACTACAAATTGGCATTGTTCATATTTTTGCACAAAATAAATGTTTATTTTGCTTTCCATTTAAGCATAAATCATTATGGAAGCTCATTTCAGTCAGTTCATCAAATAAAGAAGAATCTATATGGACCATGTCAATCCAAATATTGGCCTTAAAAGCCAAAATTGGAAGAAATAAGTCAAAATCTGTAAAAGTAATGATCATAATAAAAAAATCTTAAGAAAAAAAGTTATATTTCAAGATAAAAGGTCAAAATTGTGAAAGCTGAGTCGAAAATATGTTGGGAAAAAGTCAAAGTTATGGGAAAAACATCTGGAAATTTTTAGATAAAAGTCAAAATTTTAGTTAAAAGTTGAAATTCTGATTGAAAAAAGTCCAAATTTGAGATAAAAAATTAAAATGCTATTAGATTAACTGTCAATACTTCAAGATAAAAAGTTGCAATTTTTATATTAAATGAATAATTTAGATAAAAAGTTGAAATTTTGGATCAAAGTCTAAAATTTATATCAAAAGTTTAAGTTTTCGATTAAAAGTCATAACTTTAGATTAAAGGTTAGAATCATGAGAAAAATACATTGTCTTAAGACTCCACTGTCTTTAAGATAAAAAGTCAAAATTTCAATGTTTTATCCCAAAAGTTTTGACCTAATGTGTCTAAAATAAACAGAGAGTTTTAAATAAATGTTTGGGTTGTGAAGCTTCTTTGAGGATCTTTGAGTATTTTTGCAGGATCTTGGGGGGGGGGGGGGGGGGGGGGGGGGGGGGGGGGGGGGGGGGGGGGCCTCTTTGTTCAGGGGTCTTGGTCTTGGTTTTGGTTTTGGTCTGAATTTGTTTCCTGGTGTGAGATGAAGCTGGATCATTATCTCTGTGTCATGATAACAGTTGGTTTCATGATAAGATTTGTGGTGTTTTAAAAATGGACGCTCGTGTGTCGTGTCTGCTCCGACAGATTAAGACTCAGATTATTTTAAAGATTATTTTGCTTTAACATGAAACAGCAGCTGACCTGGATCTGAGTGAGATCTGAGACTTTTCAAACATCAGAGACTGAATCATGACGACCACATGATGCTTTTTTATTTAAACTCACACCTCAACAAATCAATGGCTCTTAAACTCCTGGGAGATATTCCTGTGGATTAACTGCTTCTGTTTTCATCCAGACTTTATTCCAACAGTTCACTCTACTTAAAATGAACAAGGGGTTGGACAATGAAACTGAAACACCTGCCATTTTAGTGTGGGAGGTTTCATGGCTAAATTGGAGCAGCATGGTGGCCAATCTTCATTAATTGCACATTGCACCAGTGAGAGCAGAGTGTGAAGGTTCAATTATCAGGGTCAGAGGTCAGAGCACAGTTTTGCTCAAAATACTGCAATGCACACAACATTATGGGTGACATATCAGACTTCAAAAGAGGACAAATTGTTGGGGCACGTCTTGCTGGTGCATCTGTGACCAAGACAGCAAATCTTTGTGATGTATCAAGAGCCACAGTATCCAGGGTAATGTCAGCCAATCACCAAGAAGGACGAAGCACATCCAATAGGATTAACTGTGGATGCAAGAGGAAGCTGTCTGAAACCCGGATTGTATCCAAAAAACGTAAAACCACAGCTGCCCAAATTACGGCAGAATTAAATGTGCATCTCAACTCTCCTGTTTCCACCAAAACTGTCCGAGCTCCACAGGGTAAATATACACAGCTGCTATAGCCCAACCTTTGGTCACTCATGCTGATGCCAAACGTTGGTTCCAATGGTGCAAGGAGCGTAAATCTTGGGCTGTGGACGATGTGAAACATGTATTGTTCTCTGATGAGTCCACCTTTACTGTTTTCCCCACATCCAGGAGAGTTACAGTGTGGAGAAGCCCAAAAGAAGTGAACCACCCAGACTGTTGTATGGCCAGAGTGAAGCATGGGGGTGGATCAGTGATGGTTTGGGGCCATATCCTGGCGTTCGCTTGGCCCAATACTTGTTTTAGATGGTCACTGCCAAGGACTACCGAACCATTCTGGAGGAACATTCAATGGTTAAAACATTGTATCCTGAAGGCGGTGCCGTGTATCAGGATGACAATGCACCAATACACACAGCTGGTGAAAGATGGTTTGATGAACATGAAAGTGAAGTTGAACATCTCCCATGGCCTGCACAGTCACCAGATCTAAATATTATTGAGCCACTTTGGGGTGTTTTGGAGGAGTCAGGAAACGTTTTCCTCCACCAGCATCACGTAGTGACCACTATCCTACAAGAAGAATGGCTTAAAATCCCTCTGACCACTGATCAGGACTTGTATATGTCATTTCCAAGACGAATTGACGCTGTATTGGCAGCAAAAGGAGGCTCTACACCAAACTAAGAAGTTATTGTGGTCTGAAACCAGGTGTTTCAGCTTCATTGTCCAACCCCTGAGTAAAAATAATCTGTAAAGAGTAAAAATAATCTGAGTGGTTTGGTTTGTAAAGAGTAAAAATAATCTGAGTCGTTTGTAAAGAGTAAAAATAATCTGAGTGGTTTATAAAGAGTGAAAATAATCTGAGTGGTTTATAAAGAGTAAAAATAATCTGTGTCGTTTATAAAGAGTGAAAATAATCTGAGTGGTTTATAAAGAGTAAAAATAATCTGAGTGGTTTGGTTTGTAAAGAGTAAAAATAATCTGAGTGGTTTGGTTTATAAAGAGTAAAAATAATCTGAGTGGTTTATAAAGAGTAAAAATAATCTGAGTGGTTTATAAAGAGTAAAAATAATCTGTGTGGTTTGTAAAGAGTAAAAATAATCTGTGTCGTTTATAAAGAGTAAAAATAATCTGAGTGGTTTATAAAGAGTAAAAATAATCTGTGTCGTTTATAAAGAGTAAAAATAATCTGAGTGGTTTGTAAAGAGTAAAAATAATCTGAGTCGTTTATAAAGAGTAAAAATAATCTGAGTGGTTTATAAAGAGTAAAAATAATCTGTGTCGTTTATAAAGAGTAAAAATAATCTGAGTGGTTTGTAAAGAGTAAAAATAATCTGAGTGGTTTGTAAGAAACTGGCTCCTCCTCCGTGACTTTACCTCCTTGTCGTGTATAAACAAACGTGGTCGTGTTCTGCCCCGCCCCTTTTTCACCGTACAGCGCTCTGACAGAAACGGCGAAACGTTCCAGCGGCTTCACTCCCTCTGAAACAGAAAAAAGATCAAATCAACGACTTTTTAAAAAGTTTTTCTCTGAGTTCACGGGAGCAGAGCGTCACCTGAGATCACCAACGCCGTACAGGAGCCGTTCAACCGCCGCCATCGCAGCACGCCGTCGTTTCCCCCTCTGACAGGAAACCACTCCACCACGAAGCCGCTGGGCGACCAATCAGCTGCAGCCGCCCAACCCACGTCCAACCTGCTGTCGTCCAGCGGGGTCACGGAGAGGTCACGGGGGGGCGGAGGCTCTGAGGAGGAAGAGAGAGGAGTTAATGATTCTAGAGAAGAAGAGTCGGTTCCATAACGTCCATGAGAAGTTTTTCTGAATCTGAAAAAATATTTTGGTGCCATTTCAAGAATTGTGGCGAGTTCTGGAGTCCCAGTGGAATTCTGATCCTATTCTAGAGACTGAGAAATATTCCAGAATCTGAAACAGTTCCACAATTCTGGGGTCGTTCCAGATTTACCATCGGAATTCTAGAAATCTGGCAGCATTTTAGAATTTTGGTGAAAATCCAAGAAGTGTTCAAGAATCCCAAACATTTTAGAATCATGACACTGTTCCAGAGATGCAGAAACATTCTAGAATTACGGCAACGTTGTAGAATTCCCGAACATTTCCAGAATTCTCGTGTCGTACAGGATTATTATGGACATTCTGAAGTTCTGATTTAATTGCGGCAAAATTGTTGAATTCTAGCATCGTCCTAGATTAGTGGTAATAATCCAGAACTTTGGTGGCATCTGAAAACTTAAGAAATGTCTTGGACACCAAGCAACGTTCTGGAAATTGGGAGACAAACTACAATTCTGGTTGTTTTTTTAGATTCTGAAAGAGTTCAGCAATCTTTGTGTCATTCAAGATTATTATTGACAGTCTCAAGTTTTTGCTTCCAATATTGAATCCCAGTGAAATTGTAGAAATCTGGTTAAATTCTAGAACACTGGTGTCTGTCCAGAATTTTGGCGGCATTTGAAAATTCTACAAATGTTTAAGAACGTCAGTGAGATTCTAGAAATCCAGAAACATGATATCATTCTTGTAACATTTCAGACTTCTGAAGTGCCCTGGTGAAATTGTAGAATTCTGATATAATTCTAGAATTCTTCCAGAATTCTAAAATGTCACCAGGATTCTAGAATTCTGGAGGAATTCTAGAATCCTGTTGACTTTTTAGAATTCCGAAACATTTCCAGAATTTCCGCGTCATGTGACATTATTATGGACATTCTAGAGTTTTGATTTAATTGCAGTGAAACTGTTGAATTCTAGCATCATCCTAGAATAGTGGTAATAATCCAGAACTTTGGTGGCATCTGAAAAATTAAGAAATATCTTGGAAACCAAGCGACGTTCTAAAAACTGGGGGAAAAACTATGATTCTGGTAGTTTTTTTAGATTCTGACAGAGTTCAACAATCTTTGTGTCATTCAAGATTATTGCTGACATTCTAAAGTTTTTTGCGTCCAATATAGAATTCCAGTGAAATTGTAGAAATCTGGTTAAATTCTAGAACACTGGTGTCAGTCCAGAATTTTGGTGGCATCTGAAAATTCTACAAATATTTAAGAACGTCTGTGACATTCTAGAAATCCAGAAACATGATATAATTCTTGTGACATTTTAGACTTCTGAAATGCCCTGGTGAAATTGTAGAATTCTGTTATCATTCTAGAATTCCTCCAGAATTCTAGAATCGTGTTGACATTTTAGAATTCCCAAACATTTCCAGAATTTTTGTGTCATGTGACATTATTATGGGCGGTTCTAGAGTTTTGATTTAATTGCAGTGAAACTGTTGAATTCTAGCATCGTCCTAGAACAGTGGCGATAATCCAGAACTTTGGTGGCATCTGAAAATTTAAGAAATGTCTAGGACACCAAACAACGTTCTAGAAATTGGGAGACAAACTATAATTCTGGTAGTTTTTTTAGATTCTGACAGAGTTCCACAATCTTTGTGTCATTCAAGATTATTGTTGACAGTCTAAAGTTTTGCTTCTAATATTGAATCCCAGTAAAATTGTAGAAATCTGGTTAAATTCTAGAACACTGGTGTCAGTCCAGAATTTTGGTGGCATTTGAAAATTCTACAAATGATTAAGAACGTCGGTGACATTCTAGAAATCCAGAAACATGATATAATTCTTGTAATTCTGGTGTCATTTGAGAATATTCTTTTGGCCTTTTAGAGTTTTGCTTTCCAAATAATATCCTGGCGACATTTTAGAATTCCCAAACATTTCCGACATTTTCGCGTCATGTGACATTATTATGGGCGTTTCTAGATTTCTGATTTAATTGCAGAGTCCTAGTGAAATTGTTGAATTCTTGCGTCATCATAGATTCGTGGTAATAATCAAGAACTTTGGTGGCATCTGAAAAATTAAGAGATATCTTGGAAACCAAGCGACGTTCTAGAAATTGGTAAACATACAAGAAAAGAATTCTGAAACGCTTCCACAGTTTCGGTGTCATTCGAGAATATTCTTTCGGCATTTTAGAGTTTTGCATTAATTAATAATAGAACTCTGGGGAAATTGTAGAATTCTGAAATCATTCTAGATTTCTGGAAGAATTCTAGAATCCTGGCAACATTCTGGAATTTTTAGTGATATTTGAAAATTGAAAAATAGAAATGTTTTTTGGAATCCTGGTGACATCTAGAAACGAGCAACACTCTCTGATTCTGAGCAGATGTTTGAATCTCTGTCTCTGGTTCCTCATGATAAAGTTGATCCTGCTTTGACCAATCAGAGCGCAGCGTGTTGGGCGGGTGTGGAGCTGCAGTTTGTGGCGTGAATCAGAGTAAAACCTGGAAAAACACGTAGGAACCATTCAGAGCGTTAAACAAAGAACAAAGAACAGCTTTGAGTGGAGGCAGCAGCTGTTTCTTCACCTTGAAGACGTTTTTGTTTCTGTCACAAAGTGTCAGATTAAACTTTAGATGATGATGAGGAAAAACTGCCTCCACACGCCGTCACTAAAAAAAACCTTTCTGCTAAAATAAAACAGCTCTGAGAGGAAAAGTTCACAGATTCACTGAGATTAATGTGACCAGATTATAAAAGCACAACAAAAGGATTCAATGAGATTTCTGTCTTTGAACAAACAGAGTCACAATTCTAAAATAAAAGGCTTCAACTTTTCATCATAGTTTTAACTATTTGGTTTTTTGAAAACCAACTTTTTGTCTCACAATTGTAATTTCATATTTTATCCAAAAACATGCATGTTTTAGCTAAAAAGAATTAATAATTTCCCCCACATTTTTTTTTACATTTCAGATCAAAATTAGACTCTTTCCCATTATTTTGACTTTTGATCTCAAAATTTCCACTTTGTCTCAAAATTTGTCTTTTTATTCAGTTTCTTTGACTTTGAAACTAAGATTTTGACATTTATAACAACATTTCAGAATTCAGAAACAGAATTTTTTTGTCATCTGAATATAAAGTGTCATTCTTTTTTACTTTATCTAAAAAAAGTTGACTTATTATCTCATAACTTTGACATTGAAACTCAAAATTTCAACTTTTTATCTGGAACATTTGACATTAGTCATCTTTTTTATATAAACTTTTTTTAAAATTTTGACTTTTTGTCCCAAAATTTGACTTTTTAATCTCGTAACTCTTAGTTTTTACTCACAGATTTGATAATTTGTCTCAAAGGTTTGACTTCATACTTTCAAAATATTGACTTTTATCACAGGAATAAAATTTTTTAGCTCAAAATTTTGAGCTTTTATTTGATAATTTGACTCAACTCTCATTTCTCATTTCTCAGGAGTTAAAGAGGTGAATGAGTGTTTATCTGTAAAAGTGCATTTTTACTTCAGCATTTTCTGTCTGTGAGTGCAGTTTTACAAACAATCTGAGCAAACTACAACATTTTGAATAATTTTATAAAATCTCCTCAGAGTCAGGACGTTTCCTTGCCCTCGCCCTCGCCGTGATGCACCCGTGTTCCTACCTGCTGTGGTTTACCTGCTTCTGAGGCCCCCAGGAGCCACAGGTGAGCTTCAGGTGAGGTTCCTCCAGACGTGGACGCCGTCAGCGAGCAGGAGCAGCGTGCGGCGGGGAGGAGCAGGCTGCAGGACGTGTGGGTGGGATCCAAACCTGTGCAGTTCCCATGATCCTCCAGGGTGCGACCGCCCGCCGTCTCACAGGTCACGTTGTAGAAAAGGACTCTGCCGTTGGCCTGAGAGCGAGGCAGCGGCTGCACGACGCACGGCGAGGAGGGAGCGAGGAACCCAGAGCAGTTAGAGGGAGATGATGGATGTTTAAATCAGAATTCATTTAAAGAGAAATCAGAAAAAACATCAGCTGGTTTTTCCCCGTCGACCTCTAACGCGTCTATACGCTAATGAAGACGTCACGTCACGGAGAGATTAAAGGAAATGATGAGCAGACGGAGGGTGATTTAGAAATAATCACATCCAAACGTTATTAAACTGTAAAGCTCAGAGAGATATGACTCACACACACACACACTCACACACACACACACACACACACACACACACCTGCCACAGCAGGGAGCTCAGCCTCCAGCCGTGAACGTCCGTGTGTTTCACTCGTCTCCAGAAATCGGGCGCCGCTGAGGGAGCTGGAGGATTCACGAGGACGAGGAGACAAAGAAAAGAGGAAAGAAACAAAGAAACGACAGAAGCAGAAACTTGTTTTTCTTTCGTGGAGCAGAAACGTGACGATGCATCTTTAAACTTTGATCAGATTTACTTTAACAAACAGCAGCTCCATGTTTTTAGACCCCAAACCTGAGAAAACGTTTCCTGTTTCAGACTGAGTGAGGCTCAGTTTCTTCAAAAACTCACTGATGTAATATAATCCAGTGATTCCCAACCTTTTCCAACTCAGGGCCCACTTTTAAGTCTCAAAAACGTTGGGGCCCACCTTTGACCCAATAAGTACGGAGGAGATATATATTTTTTTATTGAACCTTTATTTTACCAGGAGTTTTCCCATTGAGATAAAAAAAAAATCTTTTATAAGGGAGTCCTGGCCAAGACAGCAGCACATGTTTCATAGTCAGCCAATACAGTCAGTCACATAAAAACAATAACAAGAATTAAGTCAATAAAATGATAATAAAACAATTACTTTGTTTATATAAAATGCCTTGTTATTCGTAACAATGACCTGAAATGTAACAGCAACCCAAAATGTGATTTTAAAAAATGTAATAAACCTAAATGAGCCCAAAACATCAGAACTTTTTCCCCAAAATGTAACAACTTGTTACAATTCATTGTTAAGTTTCAGGTCATGTTACCTATTTGGCTGTAACACACCTTCTTAAAGGACTATTTTTTATATATGAATATCTGAACATTGTTGATTTCCTTTAAACATGGCTGAGTTTTAACATTCTTAACATTATTCTGTTTATTTGTATCTTGTATTTACACTTCACTTGGACCAGACTTTTTTGGGGAATTTGGCGACCCATTCGCAATACTTTCACGGCCCGCCGGTGGGCCGCGGACCACAGGTTGGGAACGGCTGATATAATCAAAGAAAATCAAATAATATTCGAGGTTAAAGGTTTAAAACAGGAGCTGAGGTGACACTTTGGTGTTTGTCTCTCACCGTCCTCCGCCGTCGTTCCTCGCGCCGCGTTGCTCCACGGGCTCCACGGGCTCGCGGCGCCCACGAGGCGGTGACGCAGCTGAACGCTGTACGAAGAATCGGGTCTGAAAACGCAAACGAGGAAACTTCTGTCTCTGACGGTGACGTCGCAAACCTGAGGGTCAGACTTTAAGAGAACGAGAGAGAGAAAACCCCCCAAAAAATCAGCATTTTGTCTCTGAATTTCAACTTTTTCATCTTAAATTATTGACATTTATCTCATATTAAAAACTTTTTTATCCTAAATTATTGACCACTTATCTTATAATTTTGACTTTCCTTTTTTTATCTCCAATTTTGACTTTTAACTCAAAATTTTGACTTTTTATCTTACGATTTTGTCTTTTTTTCTTCCAAAAACTTGACATTTTGTCTCAGAATTTCAACTTTGATATCTCAGGTTATTGACCTTTCACCCAAAAGCAGCCACATGTGGCATTATTATGTTTTTTTCCCTCCTCAAACCTCGTGACTTACGGCGACTAGTAGTGAGGAAACGGCCAAATCCAGATGCTCGGCACCAAGCAACCAATCTACATCATCAACCCAGAATGCATTGCTGCAGTAAAACAATGGCTGCGCCCGAAGGAGAGAAACTGTGTTTTAAACTGTATTTTTTTAAAGAAAAAACAATTTGTTATGTCTTTAACAACAAATTCTAGTCTGAGACAAACATTTAAGCAGATTCATGCCTGTTAGTCCTTACAGTCGGGGTCCCTTTAAGAAACTCGTCCCATACCTGCCCCCCCGCTGTGAAGCTGATCTGAGACGTCAGGTTTCCAGCTCTGATCTCAGGAAGAGACACGGTAAAGTCAGCGAGAGCCACGCTCCAGGTCACGTTCAGACACCTAGGACGACCTTTGACCTCCTTCACCGCGCTCAAGGTCACGGCAGGTAACATCACTGAGAGAGAGAGACACAGAGAAACAGGTGAGAGAGAGAGAGAGAGAGAGAGAGACAGGTGTAGTGTTGATGTTTGTCTCTCACCCTCCAGTCTCCCAGACTGACAGCGGCGCTCTGACGTGCCGTCTCTTCTGGCGCCGTGAGCCGTGACGCTGACGCAGAACTCGAAGCTCGCTGACGACCTGTTGAGCGGCGCCGTGCAGCTGGTTCCTGACGTGGAGCAGCTGAAGGTCGTCGGAGCGATTTTTAACGAAGTGTTTAACCTGTTAATCCTTAAAGACACAGACAGAGAAACGAAAAACAGACGCGTTTATGAACATTTCAGTCTGAGCAAACAGACGCCACAAACATAGATCTACACGTTACAGATATTACAGAGGTTTGAAACTTTAACATCGTTTCAGAAACAATCACACAACCTGCTCTGACACTTTATGGGCGGAAATAAAGTCCCGCACCTCCAGAGCGAAGAGGGAGCAGTAAAAAGCGACAGTTTAATCTGCTCGGTGAATCTAACGCACCATCAAAGTCTCACATGACAGAGAAGAGATGGAGAGTGAGTCAGCGACCGCACGGCTTCACATTAACGCAGACGGAACATCAGAAAGTTCAGACACACAAAACGTGTCCAAACAAAACAGGGAGAATTAAAAAAGTGAGGTTGATCCAGTTTGACCAGGTTATTCTGGAGGAAAACAGCCTGGAGACACACACACACACACACACACACACACTGAATCACACACACTCAGTTCATCTAAATATAACCTAAGTTCTCTTTGTACACGTGGTGAATTCATCATATATGCATATATATATATACTGGTGCAAAAAAGTGGCCACCTGCCTTTAAATTTTGGCGACATTCGAGATTCATACTGACATTCTAGAACAGTGGTTCCCAAAGTGGGGGTCGGGACCCTTTGGGGGGTCGCGAGACATCGATAAGGGGTCGTGGAATGTGTCCCAAAATCGAAAACTATGAACAATTCCACATTTAATCCATTATTGTAAGGATCAAAGCAAAAATAGGGGTTAAAGATACTATAAAATCATGCAAACAGAAAATGTTTTATCTGTTTTTCACATTTCTTTGTTAAAGTTTGATGCAGTGAACACAGCAAAGTGCACATTGGTCGGTAAATTTTTCTACTGATTAGTTAAATTAAGTATCCTCTGGGTTTTTTTGTTTGTTTTTGTCTGTTTTTGGATTGGCCCATTAGTGTTGTACCACAGCAGGGGGTCGCCAGTCTCTAACGCTGCTATTTTGGGGGTCACAGGCGGAAAAGTTTGGGAACCCTTGTTCTAGAACACTAGCCACGTTCAGAAATCACAGAAATGTTCTAGAATTTTGGGTCATTGTAGGTATCTGATTCTTCTGATTCAGAGATCGAGCAATATTCTAGAATTTTACCGCCAATCCTGGCCTCCCTCCACTGGCTGCCTGTGCACTTTAGGATCCATTTTAAGATTCTTTTGTCTGTTTATCTGTTTATTTGTTTATTTGTTTGGTAAAATTCCAAATTCCTGAAACAGTTCCACAATTTTGGCGACATTTGAGATTCATGTTTACGTTCTAGAATCCAAGCCACATTCACAAAATCACAGAAATGTTCTAGAATTTTGGGTCATTGTAGGATTCTGATTCTATTCCAGAGATCGAGCAATATTCTAGAATTTTACCGCCAATCCTTTCACCACCATTGCACTGTTTTGTATTTTAATTTATTGTTTTATATTGCATTATATTGTATTGCTTGTTTTATATCTGTTTCAGTCATCTTTTAATGCACTTATTCTTGTAAGGTGACATTGAGTGCCATGAAAGGCGCCCTTAAATAAAATGTATTATTATTATTATTATTATTATTAATCCTGGCCTCCCTCCACTGGCTGCCTGTGCACTTTAGGGTCCATTTCAAGATTCCTTTTTCCGTTTATCTGTTTATTTGTTTGGTAAAATTCCAAATTCCTGAAACAGTTCCACAATTTTGGCGACATTTGAGATTCATGTTTACATCCTAGAATTCTAGCCACACTCAGAAACCACAGAAATGTTCTAGAATTCCGGGCGACATTCTAGAATTTTGGGTCATCACGGGATTCTGATTCTATTCCAGAGATCGAGCAATATTCTAGAATTCCTGTAAAATATTAGAATCCTGAAACAGACCCACCATTTTGGTGTCATTCCAGAACATTATGGATATTCTAGAGTTTCGCTTCAGTTGCAGAATTCTGACGATGTTGTTAAATTCAGGCATCACTCAAGAATTCTCAGGGACGATCCAGAATTTTGGTGCCGTTTCAAATATTGAGGAAAGTTCTAGAATTCCTGCAAAGTTTTAGCACACTGGGGTCATCGTGGAATTCTGATTCTATTCTAGAGAGTGAGAAATATTTCAGAGTCTGAAACGGTTCCACAATTCTGGGGTCATCTGAGAATCTTATTGGCGTTCCAGAGTTTTGCTTAATTTAAACAATTCTGGTTAAAACGTAGAATTCTAGCGTCGTTCTAGAATTCTGACAATACTCCAGAACTTTGGTGGGATATGAAAATGTAGGAAATATCTTGGAAACCAATTGAAGTTCTAGAAATTGAAATACGCTCTATAGATTCTGAAAGAGTTCCACAATTCTTGTGTTATTCCAGATTATTATCCGTTTATCTGTTTATTTGTTTGGTAAAATTCCAAATTCCCTGAAACAGTTCCACAATTTTGGCGACATTTGAGATTCATGTTTACGTCCTAGAACTCTAGCCACATTCAGAAATAACAGAAATGTTCTAGAATTTTGGGTCATTGTAAGATTCTGATTCTTCTGATTCAGAGATCGAGCAATATTCTAGAATTTTACCACCAATCCTGGCCTCCCTCCACTGCTGCCTGTGCACTTTAGGGTCCATTTTAAGATTCTTTTATTTGTTTTTAACCCTTTTAATGGTCTGGCCCCACCTTACCTCTCTGAGCTCCTCCACCCCTACACTCCTGCTCGGTGCCTCAGGTCAGCTGACCTCCTGCTCCTTGAGGTACCGAGGTCCAAACGGAAGCTCAGAGGGGACAAACTTTCTCTGTTGCTGCCCCTAAATTGTGGAACGAGCTCCCCCTCCACATAAGAGTATCCACCTCACTGTCTGTTTTTAAAACTCATCTTAAACCCACTTTTATTCCTCAGCTTTTAACTCACCATGAGACTCGACTCTGTTTTAGTGTTTTATGGTTTGGTTTTAGTTATTGTTTTACTTATTGTTTTTATTGTTCTTAAATTTGTTTTTAGGAACAACGAAACAATGAAACAATAACATGAGTGTTTATATCTGATTTTTATCTTTGTTTCAATGTTTCTGTCCATACGTGTACAGCACTTTGTTTTCAGCTGTGGTTGTTTCTAAAGTGCTCTATAAATAAAGTTGAGTTGAGTTGAGTATATAACATAGATCAGATTTTCAGATTACGGCTCAGAGATATGTGTGTGTGTGTGTGTTTCCTGTGTGCAGCTGCTCAGAGACGTTTCCTGATCTAAAGATTTTCTTTATGTAACTGTCACGTCAGGTGAAGCTGTTTGACACCAGAGGAAACAAACAACAAGTGATAAAAATGTCAGAGACAACATCAGAACTTTTCCAGAAACAGTTTTTTTTCCTCCAGAGAAATGAAGTCAAAGAAAGTCAATGTGAGTTCAATGAAAAATGTTTCCTTCATCATCTGGAAACACTCAGAAACTGGGACTAAAAAATCTGGAAACATCATAGAAATTCGATGAAATGTAAGAATTCTGGAGACATTCTTGAAATAAAGCAACTTTCTAGAAAACCCTGTAATAATCGACAATCCTTGGAGAAATTTCAAATTCCCTGAAGCAGTTCCACAATTTTGGCGACAATCGAGATTTCTTACTGACGTTCTAGAATTCTAGCCACATTCAGAAATCGCAGAAATGTTCTAGAACTCCGGCGACATTCTAGAATTTTGGGTCATTGTAGGATTCTGATTCTATTCCAGAGATCGAGCAATATTCTAGAATTCTGGTAAAATATCAGAATCCTGAAACAGACCCATCATTTTGGTTATCATTCAAGATCATAACTGATATTCTAGAGTTTTTTCTTTAATTGCAGAACATGAAATGATCATTTCAAACATCGAGGAAAGTTCTAGAATTCCTGTGAAATTTCTAGAGTTCCAGGGTCGTTGAATCTGAAACAGTTCTATTCTAGGGCCATCCCAGAATCTTGTTGGCTTTCTAGAGGTTTTGCTTCATTCATTCAATTCTGGTTAAAATGTTGAATTCTAGTGTCTGACCCATAGTCTGTATAATAAGTGGACGTAACGACGTTCGGCTCAAACTGAAGCCTCCAGCAGATGCCCCGCCCCCTGGTGTCTGGCTGCAGTATAGGTCATAAGCCCCGCCTCCTGGTGTCTGGCTGCAGTATAGGTCATAAGCCCCGCCCCCTGGTGTCTGGCTGCAGTATAGGTCATAAGCCCCGCCTCCCCATGTATTCCAGATATGAGCCGGGAAAACTTTAAAAAATTACGATACCTGGTAGAAACGTTTCTCTCATCCTTACTCTAAGGTGGTATGATGATGTCATCTGGCTGCATGGTGTTCAGGTGTTTTTTTTCTGAGAAGTTAGTTTCTCATTAGTTATTGGACGTTAAAAACCGTGATATAAGTTTTGTTTTACGATAGTTGACAGCTGCCGTTGGTGAGTAGTTTTTATCGGGGATATAAGAAACTTCAGGAAAGAGCCAAAAGGAGACTAAACCTTCTGAAGAAGAAGAAATAAATATTTTTATTTCTCTTTTTTACTTGGCTCCACTGGAAATTCTCTACTGCGCAGACTCTGGCTGCACAATGGCGGCTAGAGAAACGGGGTTTTTTGGCTTTAAAAACGAAGAACGGTGACAGGAGGAAGCACGCTGTTTATTCTATATACAGTCAATGGTTTTAAAATAAAATATGACATTGCTGTTCCAAAGACGCCACCTTAAAAATTGCCCCAGGAGAATAAACTTCACATCCTGAACATAAACTGGTGTAAAAACTTTCCTCAGAGGAAAACCTGCTCTCACCCTGGGATCCTCTGAACCTGCAGAGTGTAGCGTGTTACCGCGGCGTCGCCCGGCTCCCAGCGGCAGGTGACGTTGGCTCGATGCACGAAGACGCAGTCGATGAGCCGGGGGGGTCTGGGGTCTGTGCTGGGGGGGGTTAAAGAGGCAGCTGTAAACAGAGAGAGGCTGGAGTTAGAGCGAGACGACCTTCAACCTGAGATCAGAGGTGAAGTTTGAGACACGTGACATTTTTTCCTGAGTCACTCTCCTCCTGACGGGTAAACAAACAAACAGCAGGTGACACACGGATCATTTCATCATTTCATCAGTTATCAATAGAAACTGAACGAAGCCTTTAGCTCGAGGTTACAACTGAGGCTGAGACAAGACTCTGCAGGACGTCTGAGAGCGTTTAACCTTCCCACATGATCCAACTCGCTCTAAAACACCTGCGGGGTCGTCTTTACCTCAGATTATGATTATATCTGTGTGGGTGTCACATTCAGAGAATAGTTTCTCAGGGTTAAAGAGGCTCTGACTGTTACCCAGGGCGAACGCCGCCCCCAGCAGACACGTTACAGTCGGGCGCCGCTCCATGAAGACGACCCGCTCACTTCTACATCGGACTGATCCAGAACCAGCTCCTGCAGAATGAACACAAACAAGATATCAACCTTTAAAGGAGCAGTTCATGTAGATTACATCAACTCTCACTGCAAACTGTTGCTGCTCCAGGAGCCGCAGCTTCATGACCTGAACACTGAAGCATCAAATCAAACAAACCAATCAACAAATCAAAACAAAGAAGTTTCTTCAATCTGAATCTCAAAATAAAGCCAAATTTCACCAGAACAACCACAAACAAACCTCCTCTGTAAATATTGATCCTATACTTTAAATTTCTTCCTCTTCTTCTCCTGTATGTTTTTTTACTTCACTTCTTCTCCTTCAAATTTTGTCCAATTTTCACCATTCGAATTTTAAACTTTTCAGCTTCTTCAGGAGATAATCACTCTGACTTTTCACTTGTCTAACTTTTAAATGTTTTGACTTATTTCACTTTTTGTCGCTACATTTTCCCATTTGAAATGAATGGAGGACTTCAGCTTCCTCTTTTACAGAAATTATGCAGAAATTATGTTGTAATGCTAAGACAGAATTTCAACATATCGCTCTTCTACTTTAATAAACTTTAATACGTTTCTCGGTTCTCTTCCTCTCCTTCAAATTGTGTCTGATTTTCGCTTTTCAATTTTTTATTAGTTCAGCTTCTTCTTTAAACTATAACTATGACTTTTCACTTCTCTAACAGTAAAACATTTTGACTTTTTTCACTTTTTGTTGCTAAATTTGAAATAAATTGAGAACTTCAGCTTTTCCACCCAAAACTCCTTCAACTTCAAGAAGCTTAAACTACAGCACACTGATCAAAATAAAGCCAAATTTCACCAGAACAACCTCAAACAAACCTCTGTGTGTCCTGGAGATATGTTGAAAATATTGATCCTATACTTTAAAATTCTTCCTCTTTCTCTCCCGTATGTTTTTTTTAGTTCACTTCTTCGCCTTCAAATTTTGTCCAATTTTCACCATTCGAATTTTAAACTATTCAGCTTCTTCAGGAGATAATCACTCTGACTTTTCACTTGTCTAACTTTTAAATGTTTTGACTTTTTTTTACTTTTTGTCCCTACATTTTCCCATTTGAAATGAATGGAGAATTTCCGCTTTTCTGGCTAAAGCTCCTTTAACTTTGAGAACCCGTAACGTCAGTGTTCTTCCACTTACAGACTTCATTTTTGCTTTAAAATGTTCATGAATCTTTCCACTATTCATGTGTGATTTAATTCTTAAATGTCTTTCACGGTTCTTGAGATTTCACCGTTTAAGCAACATAAACTTTTTGTGTTTTTCGCTAAAAACTCCCCTCAGTGACATCATCAGTCAGGGTGCAGAAACAGTTGATGAGACTGAAAAAATCTCTGAAACAAACTGCCATAAAATCCACAAACTTCACGCTAAAGATATAAATGAGACATTAAAACGTTCCCTGGCTTCTCCTGCATCTAAGAAAGTAGATATACAAGAAAAAAATTGTACCCTTTGGTCAGTATGCTGCCAAATGTTGGGCAAAACCTGCTTTTGGCTCCCATTGACTCCCATGTTATCGCTGATCAGAAATCGCAGCTTTGAACCATTTGAAACCTCTTTTTAACTCACTGTCCTGGACACATTTCGTACTCTACAGACATGAAACTGACATTAACAGCTTCTTCAGAGTCTCAACATTCTCCATGTAATATCTTTTTTCTGATCCCTCCTATCGTTTTGGCACAGTGACAGAAGATTCAGACTCTGGTTTCAACTTTTCAGCTGTTTATATGCTCTCAGCAATTTAATTTCACATTTTTTCATTTTAGTTTCTCTGTTTTAGAATTTCAATGCCTTTTCTGCAAGGAAATGCAATGTCTTTAGTTTTAATATCAGCCTTCTGTTGTTGTACTCATCGTTTAGAGACTCAGGTGAATCAGCGTTAAGTTGAATCTTTATTTTTGAACAGAGCACAAATTTTCTGATAGCTCTTATTTTTTTTAGACTCTCGTTTTCACCTTGAATCCAGTTTTTCATGAACTGTCTCATACAGAAGTTAAACAGCTTAAAGAGCAAAAACACGAGTATTTATCTACCATAACTACTTCAGTTCCTTATAATACCGCAACTTTTACTTCAACTGACTCTGCACTTTCTGCCATTTATACAACTTTTTCTGCAACTAACGAAACTCAAACTACTTCTACATCTTCTATGACTTTAACTTTTACTACTCTTACTATTTTTCCTGCTTCTACAGTTTCTTTGTTTTCTTTTTAATTCTACACATCTACATTTTCATCTCTTCAGCATTTCAAAGAATTTTCTGCAAGGCAATGCAATTTTTTTTTAAGCCTGGATTAGAAAACAGACAAAGCTATTATTGAATTATCATATCAAGACGTGTGCGTGTTAAAAACATTTAATCTCATAGACACAAAGCCCAGTCCATCTTTAAAAATACACAGTTTTATCAGCTTTAAAGTGTAATTATGATATGTTTGATAAAAACCAACAACATGCGAAACTAAAATTGTGAGTTAAAAAGTTACACGTTAGAGAAAAAAGTCAACATATTTAAATAAAAGTTGTAATTCTGAGAAAGAAAAGTCAAAATTTTGACTGAAAACATTGAAACTTTGAGATAAAAACTTGGAATTTTGAGATAACAGGTCAAAATTTTGAGTACGTTTTGAGATATAAGCCAAAATTATGCAATGAAAAGTTGATATTTTGAGATTAAAAATTGATTTTTTTTTTATCATGAAATAAAGTATGTTTACATTTACAGTTCAGCTCCTTAAGTTGTGGATGGAAATATTCAACAAGAAATTCATCACTATGGAGAATTTTTAGGATCAGACAGTAAAAAGTTGAAATTTACTGGCTCAAAATGTAGAAATCAGGTCAATATTTTGATATAAAAGGTGAAAATTTTGAGAAATAAAGACAAAATTCTGAGACAAAAAGTCAAGCATTCGAGATAAAACTTCTTAAGTTTATGAAATCATTTAAACATTATGTGAAAAAAGTCCAAACTTTCTCATTCAAGGTCAAAATTTTAAGATAAAACATCTACATTTTGTAACAAAGGCAATGTTTGAGATAAAAAGTTGAAATTTTGACACAAAAAGTCAAAATTCTAAGATTTAAGTCGAAATTATGAGAAATAAATACAAAATTTTGGGATGACAGGCAAAAAAACTACAATTTAAAAGTAAGATTTTTCGATTAGTTGTTAAAGTTAACGACTAACAACGTTTCGATTTCGAAATGTTTACATTTACAGTTCAGCTTCTTAAGTAGTGGATAGAAATATTCACTATGAAGAGTTTTTAGGATCAGACAGTAAAAAGTTGAAATTAACTGGCTCAAAATGTAGAAATCAGGTGATATTTTCAAACTTAATTCCAAAGTTAATCTCAGATTAATGACAGTAATAATAAATAAAAATTCAGAGTGATATAGTTCACTTTTTCTCTGATGAAACTGAAGTTCTGACCTCTCTGAGTGGACAGCTAACTTTGGAGGAACACTTTCAAACAGCGTGCGTAACCGTGCGTAACCGTGCGTCATAACGCGCAAAAAGATGCATCGGTTCATTGTTGCACTTACCGCGAAATTAAATCCTGCTTGAAACTTTAAGAGCAAATGTTTCCAGCTGATGTCTCCTGAGAAAAAGTTCAAAAACACGTGCAGGAAAGTCAGAGTCCAGGATCCAGAGCTGGAGCAGAGACAGAGAGAGAGTGTGTGTGCGGAGTGTGTGTGCGGAGTGTGTGCGGAGTGTGTGTGCCAGCAGCAGCAGCAGCAGCAGCTCCTCTTAGCCTGATATAAAACACACCAGCACCGCCCAACTCTCTGCCACACACCGGAACACACAGCTGCCTCCATATTTGGAGTCTGGGTCCCCAAAAGGATCATGGGAGGTTTTGCTGTGAGGTCTGACTCACTGTTACCAGATTCACTGAAACTTTCAGCTGCATCAGTGGATGATGAAAGTATGGAAGCTCAACTCTGCCACTTAGGAAAATAGGAAATAAAAACTTGACTTTGTTAAGATTTTTTTTTTAACTTTTTTTTTATTGGATCTTTTTTCAAATAGGCAGAACAAAGACAAACATACATTGACGTACAATCCAACAAACAAACACCCATATCCCTCCCCAGGCACATATCAACTCCCAGAAAAAAAAAGACAAAACACAAAATGAGAAAGCAGGGTTGACTATGAAAAAGACAAATAAATAAAATTAACACACTACAGGTTTAACCATCTTAGATTCTTGGTTTAGGTTAAAGTGACATTCAGTAGATTTAACGTAAAACAAAAAAGGATTCCACATTTTTTCAAAGGACCTCTCAGATCCAGACAGGGTCAGTCTAATTTTCTCCAGATGAAGAAAATGAAGCACCTCTTTAATCCATGCAGTTGGACTGGGTGGGGTTGAAGATTTCCACCTTAGTAGAATGATTCTCAGAGCCAGTAAAGTTGAGAATGCAACCAAGTCCTTCTTAATTGAAGAGAGACAAAGTTCAGGAGGAAGTTCACCAAAAACAGCAGTAAGAGCATTAGGAGGAATATTTGCTCCTGTGGTCCTGGAGAGAACAGTGAAAATTTCAGACCAATATGAGTTCAAACAAATACAGAGCCAAAAAGGATGAATATAATCGGGCGGAGCCTGTTTACACCGATCACAAAGAGGGGAAACTGTATTATACATTTTTGCCAGTCTTGTTTGTTAAGATTTTTTTAACCATTACTGAGTCCAAATTTCAGGGTAAAAAATGTCAAGAAAACTCTAAAAGTCCAATTTTTTTTTGCGATAAAAGTCAAAATTATGAGCGAAACAGTTGATTTTGAGGTCAAATTCAAATTATGAGATAAAAGGTGAAAAATTGGTGTCAAAAATTCTCTCTCTTTTTGCATCTTTTTAAAAGTGTTTTTAATGTCTAACTGCTTTTAAATGTATCCCATGGTTTTGTTTTGTCGTGTTTTCATTGTTATAGGTTATTATTTTTGTTATCATTACTGTGTTGTTTTAATTGATGTTTTTAATGTCTGTGAAGCGTCTTTGAGTATCAAGAAAAGCGCTCTGTAAATAACATTTATTATTATTATTATTATTATTATTATAAAAGTTATAACTAAGCGATAAAAAAAGTAACAATTCTGCAATACGAAACTGAAATTGTGAGTTAAAAAGTTACACGTTAGAGAAAAAAGTCGACATATTTGAATAAAAGTTGTAATTCTGAGATAGAAAAGTCAAAATTCTGGCTGAAAACATTGAAACTTTGAGATAAAAACTTGGAATTTTGAGATAACAGGTCAAAATTTTGAGTAAGTTTTGAGATATAAGCCAAAATTATGCAATGAAAAGTTGATATTTTGAGATTAAAAATTATAATAATAATAATAATAATAATACATTTTATTTAAGGGCGCCTTTCATGGCACTCAAGGTCACCTTACAAGAATAAGTGCATTAAAAGAGGAATAAAACAGATATAAAACAAGCAATACAATATAATGCAATATAAAACAATAAATTAAAATACAAAACAGTGCAATGGTGGTGAAAGGTCAGAGGGAGTAGGCGAGTAAATTGAATTTTTTTTATCATCAAATCAAAATTTTTTGAGATGAACTTGAAATTTTGACACAAAGGGATTTAACTTGTGTTGGAAGAAGTTGAAATTTTGACCATCAATCTCATACATTTGACTTCTTTTTTCTAAATCCACTTGAAATATGATTAAAAAAAAATCTCAAAAAGTTTTTAATTTATTTGTGTTTCAAACTGTTGGAAATTGGCTGTTACATTTTCTCATATCTGATGGAAGAGAGTCAAGAAAAAGGGTTTAACTTTATGTAAATGATTGAAACTTGAAACACTGGAACAATGATCTGCATGATGTTCACACACACACACACACACACACACACACACACACACACACACACACACACACACACACACACACACCTGTTAGTGTGTGGTCTGCAGAGCTGACTCACTGACTCACTGACTCTCTGCCTCATATCAGGATAAAAAAACAATCAGGAAGTGAATAAAGTGAATAATGAGCCTGCGGTCGTCTCAGAGCAATCAAACAGCAGCTGATTATTTCTCCCTGTCAGGTTTCTCCTCCGCCTGATAACGTTTCCTGCTCCAACACTCACTGTCTGCTTGATAAATGACGGATGTTTCTCCAGAGCTAAGACGAAAGCTTTTTTTAATCTGTGAGAAACTTTGATGGATGAGGTTTAAAAACTGACGCTTCAAACCAACAAACAAACAAACAGAATGAACACAAACAAGATATCAACCTTTAAAGGAGCAGTTCATGTAGATTAAATCAACTCTCACTGCAAACTGTTGCTGCAGCTTCATCACCTGAACACTGAAGCATCAAATCAAACAAACCAACCAACAAATCAAAACAAAGAAGTTTCTTCAATCTGAATCTCAAAATAAAGCCAAATTTCACCAGAACAACCACAAACAAACCTCCTCTGTAAAATATTGATCCCATACTTTAAATTTCTCCCTCTTCTCCTCCTGTATGTTTTTTTTACTTCACTTCTTCTCCTTCAAATTTTGTCCAATTTTCACCATTTGAATTTTAAACTTTTCAGCTTCTTCAGGAGATAATCACTCTGACTTTTCACTTGTCTAACTTTTAAATGTTTTGACTTATTTCACTTTTTGTCGCTACATTTTCCCATTTGAAATGAATGGAGAACTTCCGCTTCCTCTTTTACAGAAATTATGCAGAAATTATGTTGTAATGCTAAGACAGAATTTCAACATATCGCTCTTCTACTTTAACAAACTTTAATACGTTTCTCGGTTCTCTTCCTCTCCTTCAAATTGTGTCTGATTTTCGCTTTTCAATTCTTTATTAGTTCAGCTTCTTCTGTAAACTATAACTATGACTTTTCACTTCTCTAACTGTAAAACTTTTTGACTTTTTTCACTATTTGTTGCTAAATTTTTCCCATTTGAAATAAATTGAGAACTTCAGCTTTTCCGCCCAAAACTCCTTCAACTTCAAGAAGCTTAAACTTCAGCACACTGATCAAAATAAAGCCAAATTTCACCAGAACAACCTCAAACAAACCTCTGTGTGTCCTGGAGATATGTTGGAAATATTGATCCTATACTTTAAATTTCTTCCTCTTTCTCTCCCATTTGTTTTTCACTTTGCTTCTTCTCCTTCAAATTTTGTCCAATTTTCACCATTTGAATTTTAAACTTTTCAGCTTCTTCAGGAGATAATCACTTTGACTTTTCACTTGTCTAACTTTTAAATGTTTTGACTTATTTCACTTTTTGTGGCTACATTTTCCCATTTGAAATGAATGGAGAACTTCCGCTTTTCTGGCTAAAGCTCCTTTAACTTTGAGAACCCGTAACGTCAGTGTTCTTCCACTTACAGACTTTATTTTTGCTCAAAAATGTTCATGAATCTTTCCACTATTCATGTGTGATTTAATTCTTAAATGTCTTTCACGGTTCTTGAGATTTCACCCTTTAAGCAACATAAACTTTTTGTGTTTTTCGCTAAAAACTCCCCTCAGTGACATCATCAGTCAGGGTGCAGAAACAGTTGATGAGACTGAAAAAATCTCTGAAACAAACTGCCATAAAATCCACAAACTTCACTCTACAGATATAAATGAGACATTAAAACGTTCCCTGGCTTCTCCTGCGTCTAAGAAAGTAGATATACAAGAAAAAAATCAGAAGTTTTTAAACTCACGTGACTCACGTTCAGCCTTCAATCTCAGGACATGAAGAAACTGTGAGATTTTTTTTCCTAGATTAAAATTTGAATTCTGACTTTTTGTCCAACGTTTCGAGGAAAAAAGTAAAAAACTGGGTTTTATTTCAAAAGACTCTTGGATCAAAGTTGAAAGTTTTTTTTCCTTCAGGATTTTCAGTTTTCAGTCAGAATCTTGACTTTCAATAATTGATAAAGAACTCGCTTGAAAGATCTTACAGTTAGATCTTACCCACAAAGATCTTGCTCATAAAGATCTTGTCTGCAAATAATTTTCTCATAAAGATTTTGTAACATTCTCAGTTGTAACTACAGATCTTGCTCATATCGATCTCACAAACATAAATCTCATAACCATCTTTCTTCCATAAAAATCTCGATGGTAAAAGCCCATTCGTGAAGATTTTGTCTATAAAGATTTCTTCAAGATCTTGCTCATTAAGGTTTTTCTAATTTAGATCTTGCGCATGAAGATCTTGCTCGTAAAAACTTGCTCATCAAGATCTTGATTCTAAAGATTTTGCCCGTAAATATCTCTCTCAGTGAATGATCTTGCCGATGAAGATCAGGATCATACAGATCTTTCCTGCAGAGATCTCGTCAACATCTCTCTCATTGAGATCTTGCTTTGTCGAGATTTCTTTCATGAAGATCTTGCTTTGTAAAGATCTTGTGAAGATGTTTTTCATAAATATCTTGCTTGTTAAGTTTCGCCTATAATGATCTTGCTGGTAGGAAAGCGCTGATAAAAACATCATTCACAAAGGTTTTTGTTACCATCTTGTTTAGGAAGATCTTTGATTTGATTTTATTGTTGCTCTTCCCAAAACTTCAACATCAAACTGAACTTTCTCTGAGTCGATGTTCAAACACAAAGATGTGAAATGTTGTAAATTATCTTAAATTATTTAACCTTTAAAGAGATAAATCAGAGAAAGTTGACGGAAATATTTTCAAACCAAAACAGACTTTTGTTCCAGTTTTTCAGGATGTAAATTTCTTTATTCCAGCAGCTAAATCTAAACTAACAGTCGTCACGTTTCTTTCTTGAAGCTGCATTTTCGCGGCAGCGGCAGAGCGAGCTGTTGGATCCGTGGCGAGGAGCCGGCGGAGCGGGCGGCGTGGCTGACCCAGTACGGGTCGTAACCCTCGAACAGGGGCCGCCGCTCCTTCGGCCCCGACAGCTCCAGCAGCCTGCGGCTCGCCACGTGGTTCCTGGCCGCTCTGGAGACGCTCCAGCACGCCGCGCGCTCGCCACTGGACCCGCCGTGGTCCGGTTTAGGGGCTGCAGGGGAAAAAAGATCCAGAACAAACCTGCTGTCACTCAAGATCCATGTTTACATTCCAGAAACTTGGCAATATTCTAGAATTCGAGATTCATACTGACGTTCTAGAATTTGAGACACGTTCAAAAAAATCACAGAAATGTTCTAGAATTCCGGCGACATTCTAGAATTTTGGGTCATCATGGAATTCTGATTCTATTCCAGAGATTGAGTAATACTCTAGAGCAGTGGTCCCCAACCTTTTCCAACTCAGGGCCCACTTATAAGTCTCAAAAATGTTTGCGGCCCACTTTTGACTTCTGACCCAATAAGTACGGAGTGTGACAAGTTGTTACATTGTGGGTCAGTTATTATATTTGGGGTTTTACTGCATTATTTTTGTTACTTTCTGGCTCAGCAACTTTATTACATTATTGACCAATCATTGTGTTTTCAGCTTTATTTAATCTTTTTAGTACATTTCAGGCTCTTTTTGCATTGTGGGCCATGTTATATACTGGGCTCTAACATGATTTCTTAAAGGTTTTTCTTTTCTAAACGACTATTTGAACAGTTTTAATTTGTTTTAAAACTTATTTGAGTTTTAGCATAATTCATTATTCGGTATATTTGTATCTTTATATTATTACCCTCCTCTAAAATCATGCTATTTTGGAAATGATCTGGTGGCCCACTTGTAAGAACTTTGTGGCCCACCAGGGGGCCGCGGACCACAGGTTGGGAATAAGTGCTCTAGAATTTTACCGCCAATCCTGGCCTCCCTCCACTGGCTGCCTGTGCACTTTAGGGTCCATTTTAAAATTCTTTTATCCGTTTATCTGATTATCTTTTTATTTGTTTTGTAAAATTCCAAATTCCTGAAACAGTTCCACAATTTTGGTGACATTTGAGATTCATACTGACGTTCTAGAATTCTAGCCACACTCAGAAATCACAGAAATGTTCTAGAATTCCGGGCGACATTCTAGAATTTTGGGTCATCACGGAATTCTGATTCTATTCCAGAGATCGAGCAATATTCTAGAATTCCTGTAAAATATTAGAATCCTGAAACAGACCTACCACTTTGGTTTATATTCCAGAACATTATTGATATTCTGGAGTTTCGCTTCGGTTGTAGAATTCTGATGATGTCGTTAAATTCAGGCATCACTCAAGAATTCTCTGGGACGATCCAGAATTTTGGTGCCGTTTCAAATATTGAGGAAAGTTCTAGAATTCCTGCAAAATTTTAGAACACTGTGGTCGTCTGAGAATCTTATTGGCGTTCTAGAGTTTTGCTTAATTTAAACAATTCTGGTTAAAATGTAGAATTCTAGCGTCGTTCTAGAATTCTGACAACACTCCAGAACTTTGGTGGGATATGAAAACGCAGGAAATATCTTGGAAACCAATTGAAGTTCCAGAAATTGAAATACACTTTGTAGATTCTGAAAGAGTTCCCGCAATTCTTGCGTTATTCCAGATTATTATTGACATTCTACAGTTTGCTTTAGATATGGAATTCCAGTGAAACTGTAGAAATCTGGTAAAAATTCTCGAAACCTCGGCGCCAATCCAGAATTTTGGCGGCAGTTTAAAGTTCTAGAAATGTTCACGAACTTCAGTGACATTCTAGAAATCAAGCAACATGATATAATTCTTGTATTATTTTAGCATTCTGAAATGGTTCCACAATTCTGGTGTCATTGAGGAATTTTTTTTTTTAAGCATTTTTGCGGTGAAACTGTAGAATTCTGAAATCATTCTGGAAGAATTCTGGAGACATCCCAGAATTTTGGCAGTATTTGAAAACTCTAGAATTGCTTTTGGACTCCTGGTGACGTCTAGAAATGAGAAACATTCTGTGATTGAGGGAAGAAGTTAGAATTAAAAACTGGTTGTGTATGTTCAGAGACAAAGATCCATCTGTGAGGGTTCGACAGATGAAAGGTTTGATCGGAGGCTGTGATTGGTGGATCCATGGACTCACTGGCGAGCAGCTCCGTGTGAGCCGAGGCTCTGAAGGGAATTTCTGAAAGAGGGTCAGGTTTAGGCTTCAGGTCCAAACTCTCCTGGATCAGTTTTCTTCTTCTGGGCTGAGAAAGCTGCAGGAGACGAGAGGAGGCCACGACCGTCTGAGTGGATCTGTTCAACTACACAGAGAGAGGGGGGGGGGGGGGGAACAACAACAACAACAACAATAAACAACACACTCCTAAAAAAACTGACAGAAAATATAAAGCACATTTCAACTGCAAATAAAATTAACTTTGTTCCTGATTCTGGGATAAAAAGTCCAAATTTTGTGATAAAAAATGGAATTTCACAAAAATAAAGTTGAAATTTGTGATGAAAACCCTCCTTTTCAGAATTGCTTTTAATGTTTGATTGATTTTAAATGTATTCAATGGCTTTTATCTGCTCTAAAAACTGTAATTTTTACTTTGTGATGTTTTATTTGCTATTTTTATCTTTTGTACAGCGTCTTTGAGTGTTTTGAAAAGCGCTTTATAAATAAAATTTATTATTATTATTATTATTATTATTATTATGGGATACTATGTTAAGTTGAAATTTGGGCTTAAAAGTCATAATTATGAGACAAAAGCTGAAATTCTGTCATGAAGAGTCGAAACCTTGAGATAAAAAGTTGAAATTTTGAGAGAAGACGTCAAATATCTTAGACAATAACAGAAATTGCTGGATGAAGAGTCAAAGATTTTAGATAATGACGTCATAATTCAGACTTTAGGTGATGTGATGATTAAAGTTTGAATGAATGTCAGTTTCTCACAGGAGCCAGAAGAGGACGATCCGGACGCCAACCAGCAACAGGAGCCCGAGGTCGAGCCAGAGCGCACAAACGATCAGACGCCACGGCCTGGAGAGCCCAAACACTCACCCCCCACACCGGAGACAGACTGAGATACAACAGGGAGAGAGAAGGAGGAGGAGAGGGAAATAAATACAAGAAAAACAGGGGAAAAGAAGGAAATAAACAGCTAAAAAAAATCACCATTAAAAGATCTGAAAGTCTGATAAAATCTGACAGAAGTTTGTGGAACTTGCTCAAAAAGATCCGAAAAATATCCTGGAGGAGAGATTCTGTAATGATGTCACTGATTTGGCTTAGGAGGAGGAGGAGGAGGAGGAGGAGGAA
>RPOG01003966.1:0-52485 GCA_008086565.1 Thalassoma bifasciatum | reverse complement strand
AAATGACATTTGTGACCAAGTGGAAAAGTTTGTAGATTTCTCTGAAATACTGATAAAAAAGGTTTTTTCTCTTCATTGGTGACTGGAACAATTTCCATGTCAGGTGGTACAACCAATGTAATAATGTGAAATGTTATTTTAACATCAAATTATTTATCTTATTCACAAATAAAAGAAATGAAACACACAAAATGAAAATGTATGAGTCACTACAGACACTTGAGAGATTCTTGCCGATAATTTCACACAGAAAAAATAACAGGAACATATAAATATATTTTCATATATTTGGTTGCGCCACCTGACATTTTTGGGTGCTCAAATTAAAAATACTAAAAAATAATGAACCTAAAAACTTTGAAATGTTGGTCAAATACTGAAATCTGTTAGAAAACATAATTCTTCACTCAGAAATATGTTTTTTATCCATTTTCAAAGAACTTTTTAAAAATACGTTTTTAGACCCTCTTTTTTGTCATTGACCCTTAACCAAACGTAACAGCAGCATGAGGTGTTTTCAGACAATCAGGAGAAATCTTAGCCTCCCTCTAAATCATGACAGCTTCATGTTGTACCACTTTATTTCTGATTTATCTTTCTGAGGACAGATCTATATGAAAACAACTTGTCTGCAAAAGTTTCATTACATCGTGAGAATCCCTGTTTCCTGACGACACTTTTTCTGGGAACCATGAGTCCAGTTGGATTGTTTCCAGTAAGTATCAGTCTGATGTTTCCAGGTATCAAAGCCTGATTCTGAGGTTTGTTCAGGAAGAGCTGGTTTCCTCTGTCGCTGATAAAAACCAGCAGAGACACAAACTTTATATCAGAGAGCGTTTCTTTTGTTCTTCATCTCTGCTGTCTGCAGTGCGGTGGTGTTCCTCTTTTGGCTTTTAACTGGTCTTAAACCAGTAAAATAGAGGTATTTATCCCTGTAGATTCCCTAAGTGCAGCTTTCTTCTTAATGCTGCCCCCGTTGTTTGTGCAACAGCTTTTATTGCTGCATAAACCTGAGTTTAACGGGCGACTGTTTGAACAGCAGCACTGAGTCACGCTGTTTGTTCTCTGCTGGAAGCTAAACTCATTAAATTCAGTTTGTGGGAGGTTAAAAAAAAAAAAAAAGGTAAAAAATTACATCCTGACACACGCTCAGCATCAGGAGCGAAGCTGGAAGTTATTTCACTCCTCTGACTGCCACAGCATCAGTTTCTCCACAGACTACAGTGACCAAACGTCCTCTTTTACCTGCACATGTTCTGATTTTTGGTGGTAAAATTATGTCCTGGGTGATTTTATAAAATTCCTCAAAATGACTGATTTGCTCTTGCACTGCACTCTCAGACAGAAAATGCTGAAGTGGTAATGCACTTTAATGAACAAACTCCAGATAAACGGTAGTACCACTCTTTTCTGTGTAGTCTTAACCAGTGTTGAGAATTTTTTTGGCCTATATGAAGTCAAAATTTTGAGATAAATGGTCGAAAAAGTTTAGATAAAAGAACAAAATTCTGCCGGAACAGTCAAGATTTTGATATTAAAAGTCAAAAATTTGAGATAAATATTCAAATTTATTAGAGAAGAACCCAAATTTGAGTTTGTTAAGTTAAGATTTAGAGACAAAATTCAAAATTGTGGGAAACAATGCCAAAATGTCAGATAAATTATAGAAAAAATGTCAAAATTCTGTTATAAAAGTCATGATTTTGAGATAAAAAAATCCAAGTTTTGTGACATAAAGTCAAATTAAGATACAAAAAGCAGGATTTTGGGAAACAGAGTGAAATTTTCAGAAAAAAATAATAGATAAAATGTCAAAATTAGGCAAGAAAAGTTAAAATTTTGAGATTATAAGTCAAAGTAATGAGACAAAAAGGCCAATTTTGAGATTTTAAAAAATCTAAATTTTGCAAAGAAGAAAAAAGAAAAAGCAACACTTCCTGATAAAAAGTCAAAATTGTGAGCCAGGTAGTCAAAGTTATGTAGAAAAACCTAAATTTGAGATAATAAAATCAAGTTTTAGAGACAAAAATCAAAATTTTGAGATCAAGAAGTCAAAAATATGTGAAAAAAAAAGTAACAAATGTTATGATTAAAAGTTAATATTTTGAAGAATCAAAGTCAAATCTTTTAGATATTGACAGAAAAATGTTGAGATAATAGTCAAAGTTTTGTGATATAAAGTCAAATTGAGATACAAAAAGCAGGATTCTGGGAAACAGAGCGAAATTTTCAGAAAAAAATAATAGATAAAAAGTCAAAATGCTGCAAGAAAAGTTAAAATTTTGAGATTATAAGTCAAAGTAATGAGACAAAAAGGCCAATTTTGAGATTTAAAAAAATCTAAATTTTGCAAAGAAGAAAAAAAAAGAAACACTTCCAGATAAAAAGTCAAAATTGTGAGCCAGGTAGTCAAAGTTATGTAGAAAAACCCAAATTTGAGATAATAAAATCAAGTTTTAGAGACAAAAATCAAAATTTTGAGATCAAGAAGTCAAAAACATGTGAAAAAAAGTCACAAATGTTATGATTAAAAGTTAATATTTTGAGAAAACAAAGTCAAATCTTTTAGATATTTACAGAAAAATGTTGAGATAATAGTCAAAGTTTTGAGATAAAAAGTCAACACTGTCAGAAGAAAGTTTAAATTTTGACTTAATGTCGGAAAAAAAAGAAAAAAAAAAAGAAAATTGAATAAGTTAGTTTTTCCATTTTCTTTGTATTTAGCAAGCGAATATAGGCTTTTTTTTTTTGTAATATGGTACATGTGCACTTCAAACAGAAAAGTAGTGTTTTAAATAAATGTATGGGTTATCAAGCTTCTTTTTTAGTACTTGAGTATCTTTGGGCATTTTTAAAATTATCACCCATTACAAACCTACCAGTGATGCTAAACCTTGAGACAGGAGCGACAGAGAGAGAGAGTTTGTGTTTTCTGACTCATCGACGTGGCTCAGGTGTGCCACTCCTCTGTCTGAGAGCGTCTTTGAGCAACAGGAGCCGTCGATTCCCCTCTGAGCAAACGCTGAACGTCTTCTCCCTTTTTCTCTGTTTCCCAATGAGCTCGTTGAACATCTGATTCAGCTGTTTGGGCCTTTTCCCAGTCATCCTTTGATCTCATAATTTAGCCAAGCCTCTGTTTTGAAGCATGTGGCGTTGGGGTTTCCCAGGTATGACTCATTAAGTTTGAGCTTTTTCAGGTGTTGAGGAATCTTTGCAGAACTTTTTGCCAACGTTACAATGCAACATCGCTCCAAATATGTGTGCAAGAAAGTGTTGTGTACACAAATAATCACGTCCTCCTGCAGTGTTTACAGGATTTCTTCAGTGTTGTTGTTACGCAGCCGTGCAGGGGGGGGTTATAGGATCAGCACATACAAGAATCAAAGGATGTTCCCTCCCTGTTCAAAACCAAAGTTCGCAATTAATGAAGCTGATTTATCGCAGCTGACAACGTGTAATAATGCAAAAACCAAAAGCCACAACATCAAACAGAACAAAGCATCCCAACGACTTTAATCCAGATTTAAGGCCTGGTTTTCCTCCTGCAGGGATCAGGACTCAGCGTCACCAAATAATCGTCCTAATGATCCTGAAGTGTTTGTACTCATTTAACACCAAATCCACTTCAGGATCCTTCTCCTCGTCACCTTCAGGGAACAGTTTTTACCATCACAGCCCCAACTCTCGAAACTCTTCCTCCAAACATCCATGACTCTGACTCATTCCATTCACTTCAAATTGATTCCAAACCTACCCTTTCAAAATAAAAGCCTCTAAACAATAACTTCCTCGCCCTCTTTCATCCTCCTTGCACAATACATCTTTGAACATTTTCTTTATTTTAAAGAGGCACTCTGTGTGGTAGACCTATGCACACAGTGAAGATAAAAAAGATGAATTTATGAGAGAAAATGTTGAGCAGTAAAAGTCAAAATTTTTGACTAAAAAGACAATATTATTATTTTTTAAAGTTCTTTTTTTGGCCTTTGTTGGATAGAGGAGAGAAGACAGTGGACAGAGTTGGAAAGGGGAGAGAGTGGGGAGTGACATGCGGGAAACAGGCCTGAAAACAGGATTCGAACTCCGGCCACCCGCTTGGGAGCGAGCTTCATCTGCGCCCCCACTCCTCCAAAAGAAAACACAATATTCTTAGCTAAAAGGTCAAAGACATTAGATGAAAAGTCAAATTTTGAAACAAAAGTTGAAATTTTGAGCTAAAAGGTCAAATAATACGATAAAAAGTGAAATTTTGAGATACTTTGTAAGAATTCCTGGATAAATAGACAAAAAATGTTTCGCTTAAAAGACATAATTTCTACCTTTAAGGTCAAATTTTGAGAAAAAAAAGTCAAAATTTCAAGTCAAGTAATAAGATTTTAAGATAAATTTTTAGATAAACTGTCAAATTTTGGGGATAAAAGTTGAAATTAGAGGTAAAGTCAAAGTAATGAGATAATAAAATCAAAATTATGAGAGAAAATTACAAAAAAAATTGAGATACTTTGTCATAATTTTGAGATAAATAGTCCAAATTTTTTGAAAAGGGACAGTTTTTAGCTTACAGGTCAAATTTTGAGGAAAAAGAGTCAATTTTTGAGCTAAAAGGTCAAGTTATAAGATAATAACTTAAATTTTGCGATAAACTATCAAATTTTGGGATAAAATTTTAAATTAGAGGTAAGAAGTCCAAGCAATGAGATAAAGAAGTCAAAATTACAAGGGAAAATTGAAAAATTTGAGTCAGTTATAAGATGAAAAAGTAAATATTTTGAGATGATAAGTCTAAGTTTTCAGATATTGAAATCAAAATTGGGAGAAAAAAAGTTGAAATGTTGACTTTTATCTCAAAATTTCAACTTTTTTTGTCAGATTTTTTGAATTTTATCTCCAAAAAATTTAAATAAATAAAAAGAAATTTAACAAAGCCAGTTTTCATTATCAATTGTTTTAACTGATGGAAATGGGTTTCAAAACATTATTTATGTAGGAGTGTTTAAAATAAATGTTTGGGTTATGAAGCTTCTTTGTGTCTTTGAGGATCTTTGAGTATTTTTGCAGGATCTCTAAGAGGCCGAGTAGGGGGTCTTCTTTTTTGAGGGGGGGGGTTTAGAATAAGGTTCTGGGTCTTTTTAAACACCTGGACCTGGAGGGTCACACATCTGCAGCCACCAAAGATCCTCTGCACACTGAAAAACAAAGATCCACGCAGAGACAGAGCGCACACTCAAACACGAAGACAATGCAAACGTCTAAATTACGGCTGCAGATTTTTGACTTTTTCATACAGTAGCACACTCTGTAACAAAAAATAAAAGACAGAGGAGTCAGAGAGAACACTAAGATCCTGCAGTGAGATTGATTTCACAGTGACACATCTCAGTTTTCTCTCACAGTGTGGAAACGTAACAGTTTCAGGATTCTCGCGCTGGTTTTCAGCTGTTTGTCACAGTTTGTTTTGTTCCTCATGTTGGTGCATTATCTCAGAGTTCACCGCGTTCTGTCTCCAACGTTCTTCTTCTTCTTCTTCTTCTTCTGTAGCTGCATATTTGACGTCCAGAACTGGGCGTGCATGTTTGAGATCCTCCAACTAACCAGTAAACATATTGTTAAAGTCGACACAGTTGGCTCACAGTCCTGAATGGATTTATAATGTGGTGAAAACACAGTCAGGCTGTGTGTGAGGAGAAGGGAGGGAGAGGGGGGGACACAGAGGAGGGAGGGAGGGAGGGAGGGGGTGGGAGTAATGACTTCCAGCTGCCTGAGGCCGGCCAGAGGAGGATGTTTGATTTCTCCACAGTCAGGAGCAGGCGCTGTGACCGGCTGAAGCCAACATGTCAAAGGTTCGACTTCCCCAGCAGAGTGAGATTGTTCTGCAGCAGATTCAAACAAATAACCCTGAGATGGAGGGGTCTGTGGGCGGGGTCAGGGAGGGGGTGTGTGTGTTGGTGTAGTGATGAGGGCCCTGAGGTTTTGTTGGTTTGGTAAATGAGCTGAGTGATGTTTGGTGGTCTGCTGAGCCAGTTTAGGAGGTTTTTCTGCAAAGTTAGAGGTCTGCAAAATCTGGTGGTCTGGTAAAAATGGTCACTGAGGTTCGGTTGTGGTCGTAAATACCCACTCGCTTCAGAGTCGAGTTTAGGAGGTCACCTGATCGTAAACACAGCCTCTGATTGGTCCACAGACAAAAACAGTCGCCTCTATCCAACAGAATCAGCTTCAAACTGAGATTCTTGGAGGTATTTTCCCGTCATTTAACATTCAAACTATTCCAGATTGTGGAATACTTTTGGAGTTATTGAATCTGTCCTAATTCACAGAAAAAATTGCACAACTTCTGCACCAAATAACTTGCGCAAATGAGCTGAGAAGATATTGTTCTAACCACAAAGCTTGTTCATGCATCCATGTTTTTGTTTTCAGTGATGAATGATAGAATTCAAATGATCCATTACACTTTTAATTCTAGGTAAAGCAGGCCCTTATCCAGTGGTTCTAAAGTGAAAAACATTACAAGAAAAAAGAAAAAGAAAAGAAATTCAACATATGTCAACATTTTTGAAAAAATTCAAATTTTGAAATAAGTCAAAAATTTTTTTAAAAAAGGTTAAAAAATGAGATAAAAAGTCAAAATTCTGAGAAAAAGTCAAGCTGTCATTTTGACATGAAGAAAAAAATGATGAGAAAAAAGTCGAAATTTTGTGAAAAGTCAAATTTTGAAGTGAAGAGTGAAAAATTTGGGGAGCAACTCTCTATTTAAGCGATAACTGGCATTTTAGAAAACTTCAAATTATGAGATGATTAAAAGAAATAGATAAAAAGATTTTAAAAGAGATAGAAAGTCAAAATTCTGAGATGAAGTCAAGTTTTACTTTTGAAATAATAAATCAAAAATTTCACAAAAAGTCCAAATTTTATGAAAAAGTCCAAATTTGAGATAAAAAGTACAAAAAATGGGGGAAAAAAATCTAAAATTTGAGCTATAATCAACATTTTTTAGAAAAAAGTCAAATTTTGAGATGATCAAAATTTTTTTTTTTAAGTATAAAATTGAGATAAAAGTCAAAATTTTGTGGAAAAGAAAGTCAAAATTATAAAATTGAGCTCTAAGTCAACATTTTAAGAAAAATTCAAAATTTGAGATAAGTAAAAAAAAAGATAAAAAGTCAAATTTTGTGGAAAAGAAAGTCAAAAGTTCACCTCAGAAGTCAAAATTTTAGAGAAATTGAAATTTTTGGACGAGTGAAAAACATTAGCCGAGTGTTAAATTTTAGATAAAGTCAAAAGTTTGATATTAAAAGTTGAATTTCTGGTTTTTATTCCCTTAATTTGAATTTCTATTTCAAACATGTGACTTGATATGGGAGAGAAAATTTCTACGCAAAGTCAGTTTTGCATTTTCACATTTTTCAATTAGCAGAAATGGGTTTCTAAACACCATTTATATCTACACTTTAGAATATTCTCACTTCCATCAGAAAAATAATGTCTTAATTAAAGACACGGTTTATGAAGTTAACTTGTTGTCTTTAGACATTGTTTACATGGGTCAAACAGCAGCTCCAATCATGTTTTTGTTTGTGCTGCTGAGGGAAACTGTGAAAGGCCACTGATGTTCTGACTCCTAGAGGTTTTTTACGTTATTGTAATAATGTTTCTGAAGATGTTTCTGGTGTAACCTTTCCGTGTCGTAGAGCCTCTTCTCTCGTCTCGCCTTCTTCACTTCAGTGACTCTGACCCTCGGCAGCAGCAGCAGCAGCAGCAGCAGCTCCTTCTCCGCAGAAAGAAAAGATCCTGATGGAAGTAAAATAAACAAAGCGGGAGCGAGGAGGAGGAGGATGGGGGAGGTTAGAGAGCGCAGTGGAAAAAGCGGAGCGAGGGTTAACTCGGCCCCCAGGTATGCTCTCCACCCCCAGCGACTGTAAACTGAGTTTGGATGAGTTACCCCGCAGCAGACCCAGACTAAATACTGAGCTGTTTCTGTTTAAAGGTGATCGGCCTGAATTGGACCAACACGGCCGCGTGAATCCACAACTGACTGGTAACTCCATAAACACCTCAGAGACTCGGCAAAGACTCAGCAAAGACTCAGCAGAGACCACCTAGACTAAGTCTGCCGAGCTGCTCTCATAAAAACACAAACTCCATCCTTCCTTCACCTGCATGTGGACTCTGTTTGGGTCAGGTGAAGTCTTTCAAACACTGCTGACTAACTGTTTCTGGTGTTTAGCTCCAACTTTACCAACACAGGTGGTGACCCCTTTAAACCATCCAGTCTATTTATAAACTCACTGGAAAAAGAGTCGTATTTACTTTTTACAGACACAGAGAGACAGATGTTCAACCAGACAGTTTAAAAAACAGTTTAGTGAAAGAGTCTCACCTTGATTTAAAATGAGATAATCAGTGCCAACTATGTTACTTCCAAATAATATTCCTCAGTATCTGCAGTCAGGTCAGATTTTTTTCAGAGAACATAAATCCATCCATTAGATTTGTTGCTTGTTGGTCTTTGTTGCTGGATTGGCTTTGTTGCTTGTTGGGATATGTTGCTGGATTGGCTTTGTTGCTTGCTAGGCTTTGTTGCTGGATTGGTTTTGTTGTTTGTTGCTTGTTAGGCTTTGTTGCTGGAATGGCTTTGTTGCCTGTTGGGCTTTGTTGCTGGATTTGCTTTGTTGCTTGTTGGGCTTTGTTGCTGGATTTGCTTTGTTGCTTGTTGGGCTTTGTTGCTTGTTGGGCTTTGTTGCTGGAATGGCTTTGTTGCCTGGTGGGCTTTGTTGCTGGATTTGCTTTGTTGCTTGTTGGGCTTTGTTGCTGGATTGGCTTTGTTGCTTGTTGCTGGATTGGCTTTGTTGCTTGTTGCTTGTTGCTTGTTGCTGGATTTGCTTTGTTGCTTGTTGCTGGATTTGCTTTGTTGCTTGTTGGGCTTTTTTTGCTGGATTGGCTTTGTTTCTTATTGGGCTTTGTTGCTTATGGGGCTTTGTTGTTGGATTTGCTTTGTTGCTTGTTGGGCTTTGTTGCTGGATTTGCTTCGTTGCTGGAGTTGTTGCTTGCTAGGCTTTGTTGCTTGATGGGCTTTGTTGCTTGATTAGATTTATTGCTTGTTGGGCTTTGTTGCTTGATTAGATTTGTTGCTTGTTGGGCTTTGTTGCTTGATTAGATTTATTGCTTGTTGGGCTTTGTTACTTGATTAGATTTGTTGCTTGTTGGGCTTTGTTACTTGATTAGATTTGTTGCTTGTTGGGCTTTGTTGCTTGATTAGATTTGTTGCTTGTTGGGCTTTGTTGCTTGATTAGATTTGTTGCTTGTTGGGCTTTGTTGCTGAATTGGCTTTGTTGCTCCATTTGCTGCTGGATTTGCTTCGTTGCTGGAGTTGTTGGTGAATTGGATTTGTTGCTGGAACACTGAAAAGATAGTTCTTACAGTACCTTATATGAAATACTCTGAACATTTTGTACTTGCTCAATTTTTCTGTCATATCTCATTTTTTGGACATATTTGCTCGTTTCTCACGGTGATGGGTTAATTCCAATTCTACTGTTCCCTTTGTCTCATGAAGGTTCCTGTCACTCTATAATTGATTAAAGCTCCAATAGTGAACTTTCTTCAGGTGGTGTGTTGAAACATGTCACTCACTGTGAGTCTTTGCTGATTAAAAAAGATCATACACACGTATATTTGTGATTTTCAGCTGATTTCTTTGGTAGATTAAAACTTCCTTCAGGAGTTTCTGAGTTCAACGCTCTTAAAAAACTCTTTCCTTCAGGAAAATGTTGTTTGTTTGGGCCTGGGATCTTTGACGCTGGGTGCAGATAATGTGTGTGACAGCAGATAAAGTGTGAGGGAGGGGGAAACCCGGGGAGAGATTACAGCCAGTTACATCAGGCCCGTCCAGAGAGTCCTGCTGCCAGCGAGAGTTTGCCAAATTCATCCTCGTGGAGCAACACTTTTTCATTCTTCATCTTTATTTTCTGCAGCGAGCCAAGGAGGGAAAGTAAAAGTCCAATTTCAGGAATTTCCCTAAGTCAGGGTGATAGATCATGAGACACAGAATGATTTTTAAAGTTTTTTATTTCCTCTCTATGATCTTAAATCAGAATTCTGACGCTCAAAAATATCAGGCATTCAAAGGTAAAGGAGTGAAACTGTTTCTGCTCCCCCGCCCTGCGTGTCTGTCCTCACTGCAGCTGAGGATGTTCATGTTTAACTCTGTCATTATCCCGTCCCTCTCTCACGCCTCCTCCTGCAGAAACGCGTCCGTCAGTCAGCTCGAAATGTTTCCACCTCGGCTGTTGAAATTCCATTAATAAGTGGCGGTCGTGTTTCTGGTGAAGCCCGGCCTGGAATTCCTGACCCACTTTCCACTGGTTCACATTCCCAAACATTCCTTGTTAACCATGATTGATATCAGTCAGAGTTCAAACCCAACCAGAGGAGTGAGGACGGGAATGGTGCTGCACACTGGAGGTGTTTCACTAAATCCCAACATCTGCTCTGATTCATAATCTGTTCCCATGTAGAACATAAAGCCCGCTCTGCAAACACTGAGAGAGAGCAGGTATCAGGTGACATGGACAGACCGGCTGGAAAAATTCAAACCAGGCTGACAGGAAGAGAGCAGATGAGGAAAGAGAGAAGGCGGCAGGTAAGGAACCGTGAGTTATCAAGGAACCAGGCAAAGAAAAGAAGGAATCAGGCCTGATATTAAGCAAGGAAGCAAGTTCAGGTGAGTTCAAGTCAGGCAGGCAAAAAGCATCTTAGTTTCTTACAACTGGGCTGCAAAGGTGTGTACAAAAACTATAGGGCTGGGCAATTAATCACAATATGTCCTGTTGGAATATTCTAATGTCAGACAGTGCAATATTTCTAGAACCTGAAATGTGTCAAAATATCAGCTACAGTTTTTGCAGCGGATGTTTTCTGCACCACACCAGAGTCACTCAACCCTGCTCAACCAATGAGACAAACTGTTGAAGACAACCTTTACAAAAGAGGCAAAAACAGCAAAGAGTAGCAATAAAACTTAGTTTTAGGTTGTAAAAAATGCCAAAAAAGCAACAAAAATTGGCATTTAAATTGGTATAACATCTGGAAACATTCAAAAAGTGCTATAAATTGGTCCAAAAGTGGCAAAAAAAAAAAAGAATAAAAAGTGACCAAAATAGCAAAAAGCAATAAAAAATGGCAAGAAAAATTTTGGAGGAAACTTGAAAAAATTCAAAAAGTAACAAAAATGGTGGAAAAAGAGATGGAATAACAGTGAAAAATGGTAAAAACAAACAAACAAACAAACAAACAAACAAAAAAAAAAACAGTCAAAGTCCATTAAATGGCAAGAAAGTTGGGTTTATACTTGGAAATACTCAACAAGCAGCAAAAAAATGGTCCAAAAGAAGGAAAAAAACACGTGAAAAGTGACTTAAATAGCCAAAAAGCAACATAAATTAGAAAGAAAGATTTTGTAGGAAACTCAAAAAAAACAAAAAGTAACAGAAATGGTGGAGAAAAAAAAAAGATGAAAAAAAAGTGAAAAGTGGTTTAAAAAAACAAACAAGTCAAAGTTAACAAATTGGCAAGAAAGTTGGGATTATACTTGGAAAATAGTGCTTTTGTTGGGGGGGGGGGGGGGGGGGGGTTGTCCACAAGTGTCAAAAAAGAGTGAAAAGTGTCCAAAAATGGGCAAAAACAGCAAAGAGTAGCACAAAACCTAGTTTTAGGTGGTAAAAAATTGTTAGAAAAGCAACAAAAATTGGCATTTAAATTGGTATAAAATCTGGAAATATTCAAAAAGTGCTACAAATTGGTCCAAAAGTGACAAAAAAAAAGAAAAGTGACCAAAATTGCAAAAAAGCAAAAAAAAATGGCAAGAAAAATTATGAAGGAAACTTGAAAAAATTCACAAAGTAACAAAAATGGTGAAAAAAAGAGATGAGAAACAGTGACAAGTGGTTAAAAAATTGGTCAAAGTCAAGAAAATGGCAAAAAAAGTTGGGAATACACATGGAAAATAGTTGGTTTGTTGCAATAAATGGTCCAAAATTAGCAAAAAGGAGTGAAAAGTGGCTAAAATAGTGAAAAAGCAACAAAAATTAGTGAAAAAAATTTTGGAGGAAACTTGAAAACATTCGAAAGTTAACAAAAAATGGTGAGAAAAGAGATGAAAAACAGAAAAAAGTAATAAAATAGTCAACAAAATCGCGAGGAGGTTGGGACTACACTTGGAAAGTAGTCCATTTGTTGGAGGAAAAAAAGGGTCCAAAAGTGCCAGAAAAGAGTGAAAAATGTCAAAAAATCTGCAAAAACAACAAAAATTGGCAAGAAAGTTCGAAGTGAAAATGGAAAATAGTGAGAAAGTATCAAAAAATGGTTCAAAATTGGCAAAAAATAGAAGTGAAAAGTGACTTAAATGAAGTCACAAGTTGTAGTTGTCGTGGGTTGTTGTGCTGTACTTAATGTTATTGTTCATGTCCCACAATGTGGATTCAACACTCATAGAGCAAAATAGCACACTCGATCATTTCAGCGAGTCTGTCTTCCTAAATATGTTTGTAGCTTGAGATCTGAGCTGCTGAAACAAAACCAGGCTGGATCCTTTGAGGATTTAGGAACCATGCTTCAGAAAAGGAGGCATCAGGTCCAGCTGCAACTAAAGAAGCAAGTTCAACTGTGCAGAAAGAGGGACAATGGTGCTGAAAGGGAATCTGGTTCCCACTCAGGGGTCAAAGCTCAAGTAGGAGGCAAACTGGAAAAGGGACTGAGGTTTCTAGAAATGAGACAGGCCACAGGAAAAAGCCCAGGTTGCAAGAAAAAGTGGGCAAAGAACCAGGCTGCAGAAAAAGATGCATCCTGCAGGAAAATCATCTGCTCAGAGGAAAGTTAAGAAAAGACTCTGAGCTTCATGAGCTGCCAGGAGAGAACTAGACTGCATGAAAAGAGTGTTGTGATGAAAAAAGAGGGTTTCCTAAATGAACTTGGCTGCTGGAGTGGAAACAAGCTGCAGAAACGGACCTAGGTTCCTGGAAGGGATCTGGATTTCTGGAAAGCAAACGAGCTGCTCTGATAAACTTGGCAAGAAGGAACCAAGCTGAGAGAGAGAGGATCTGGGCACCGTGAAAAACCCCGTGCTGCTCGACAGGAACTTCGCTGCAGGAGTGGAGTCAGGGTGGTGAGAAGGCTGCTTTCCTCCGCTCCTGGAAAAGAACCAGGTATCAGGGGTAAAACCAGGATTCTGGAGAGGAAGGATGCTGAAAAGACTCAGAGCTGATGATCTTTGCCACGAGAAAGGAACCACGCTGCAGGAAGTCGTCTCCTTATCCAGCTGAGGAATGAAACCTTTCAAATCTATTTTTGTGATTCGTTCCCCGTCATTAGTCTTTAACAAACACTGAGATAATTGTGTTTTGCAAAGATTAAAAATATGCTCTGAACTGAGAGGGCATGAATGACTGGAGCTAAATTTAGTGAAGGTGGTGCTTCTGGTCACATCAACAATTCTTAGGGAACTTTTGATTGATGGAATTTAAACTGCAGGAGTGTCTGTTTATTGAGAAATACATGCAGGAACAACCAGTATCACCTCACATGACTGCAATAAATACATCAAATACACAAAATTAAAAAAAACGTAAGGATCGAGAATGAACTTAAAAACACTGTAACTTGTAGAACTCATTGGTGCTAGTACAAAGTGTAAGAATACACGCTTGGCTTTGTTGATTTTTTAAAATTTATTTTGCTCATGAGTTGGAATTTTGAGATGAAAAGACACAATTTCAAGATAACAACTTGAAATTTTGAGACAAAAAATATCAAAATTATACATTAAAAGAAGTCAAACTTGACCAAGAGTCCAAATTTTGAGATAAAAACAAAATTATGAGTTACAAGTCAAAATTTTGACCCCCAAAAAATGCAATTTTTACATTAAAAAAAAATCAAAATTCAGAGATAAAAATTTGAAAGTTTGAGATTATAAGTCAAAACTATGAGAAAAAAACTTGAACTTAGGAGATAAAAGTTGAAATTTAAAGATAAGTCAACAAAATGAGATATTAGAGTCAAAAATTTGAGTTAAAACAGTCAACATTTTGAGGAAAGAAGGTCATAATTAAGAGTAAGTAACGTGAAAATCGTGCGGGAGATAAAAAATCCAAAATTCTAAGTTAATGAATTAAATTTTGAGATTAAAAATTCAAAATTGTAAGACAATAAAGTCAAATTTATGAGACAAGACAAAATATTGGGACAAAAAAGTTTATTACTGTGGGATGAAAAGTTGATATTTTGACATAAAAAGTCAAAATTTTAAGATGAAGTTCAAATTTTAAGATAAAAATCCAAAAATCTGTGATAAGAAGTCAAAATTTTGACTTTGATTGTATCTGACTTTTTTTTTTTTAACCGAAATTTCATCTTCTTGTGGGCCAAAAAGAAAAAAAAAAACTCAGCAAAGCCAGTTTTTCATTTTTATTATTTCATCAGGGGGAATTGGCCTCTATTACTACTCTGTTACTTCTCCTTAACTGCATCTTAAATTCTTTTCCCTGCGACCTTTGACCCCACTGATGGAGGCCATCACAAACAAATCAGCATGAAGAGACCCTCAGGACTTCTTCTGTGGTTTTACAGCAGCACTTAAAAACNAAAGCCAAAATTCTAAGTTAATGAATTAAATTTTGAGATTAAAAATTCAAAATTGTAAGACAATAAAGTCAAATTTATGAGACAAGACAAAATATTTGGACAAAAAAGTTTATTACTGTGGGATGAAAAGTTGATATTTTGACATAAAAAGTCAAAATTTTAAGATGAAGTTCAAATTTTAAGATAAAAATCCAAAAATCTGTGATAAGAAGTCAAAATTTTGACTTTGATTGTATCTGACTTTTTTTTTTTTAACCGAAATTTCATCTTCTTGTGGGCCAAAAAGAAAAAAAAAAACTCAGCAAAGCCAGTTTTTCATTTTTATTATTTCATCAGGGGGAATTGGCCTCTATTACTACTCTGTTACTTCTCCTTAACTGCATCTTAAATTCTTTTCCCTGCGACCTTTGACCCCACTGATGGAGGCCATCACAAACAAATCAGCATGAAGAGACCCTCAGGACTTCTTCTGTGGTTTTACAGCAGCACTTAAAAACAGATCAGCTTTATTTACTCCTGCAGGTGGAGTCGACTGCTGCACAGGTAAATAAAGTTAAAAGATTCAAAATGTGGGAATCGTCACAAAAGTCACGTTAACACGGTTCAAATTATTGCATGAGAGGAACAAAGAGAGAGAAAGTTTAGAGTAAACTGTGCCCAGAGTTCTGTCTGCAGGCGTTTTTCTTTTATGGCTGGAGTATTAGTGTGCTGCTTTACAGTTTACACCTGAGCTGGGACGTCCAGGTGATCACCTGCAGGCTGGACAGGTGACAGAGCAGAAGGGTGGGGGGTGAGCTTTGGCCTCTGGTTCATCGGAGCCTGAAGGTGAAGAACCTGCTCAGGCTGAGGAGAAGCTGAAGGAGTAGGCACGATGATACGGAAGCAACGAGAGGTAAGAATTCAAGTGAAAATGCTTTAACAGAAATGCAGAATATAAGTGAACTATTTGACTCAAAATAAAATGATGATTAATGTATTCAATTTGCCTTTTAGTGTTCATGCCCTGCTTCATTTTCATTAAAACTCACATGAGTTTTCTAATTTTGAAATGAAAGTTCAATGCAGAAATGCATTTTAATTTTCAGAATATAAGTGCATTGACCTATATTAAAAATTAATATTCAGTCACCCAGTTTGCAGTACACTTTTGCTTTCTGTGTATGACTATTGTGTGACATAATTCAAATGGAAAAGAAAATGTGTTTTGCTTTTTATTTTCTAACTTGCCATGCTAAAAAGTTACCACAATTCAAACCAACTTGAAAATGAAATGGCAAAGTTAACGGCGCAGGAAAGTGATGTCAGACTTCAGCTGTCATATTTACATTTCAGGAGGAAAAACTGTAATATTAAAAATGTCTGAAAACCTTAAATTTTACGCTATTATTTGGTCAAAATGGCAGAAATTTACTGTATAAATCTGTTGATTGTAATGAAACATGAACCTAAATTTTTATCAGGAGCAGGATGTTAGAAATATGGTCCACTTTACATGTATTAGCAGTACACTGTAAAAAAAATTCTGTTGTTTTCATGGGGATTGTTTTTCATGTTGTTTCAAAAAAGACCTACCAGCTGTGGTTGCCAGGGAAATTTTGTAAAACATACAGTTTAAATGTTTAAACCTCTTATAATTAACAAAAAGAAAAAAAAAAACATATTTTCCCTCCTCACTCATGGTTATAGGGTAAAATGCAATTTTTTGGGGGGGAAATAACATTTTCGAACTGTAAAATTGAAGGGTTGTTCTGCAAAGTAGTAACTGTATATTTTATTTTAAAAAATTCCCAGGCAACCACAGCTTCTATGTTTTGCTGTAAAAATAACAGGATTTTTTTTACAGTGCACCACCCACAGCCTACACTTCTTTAAATACTACACTCTCTGCAAAGTGCGCAGCTTTGTGCACATATGAATTCAGGTTTAGAGAAAAGCTTTTTGTGTTGATTGTGATGTTTCTCAGCTGTTCAGAGTTAGTTATCATTCCGAGGGGTTTTAGCCAATCAGAATCAGGTATTTAACGCTCAGCTGTGCAGAGAGCAGATGAGTAGAGATGCTCTCAGGTTGATCCTCTGAGTGGATCAGCTGTGAAGTTGTGTTTGTCTAAGACTCTCTGGTTCCTGATGGTTATTTATAGCACCTCAGTTCCTGGTATTTAACTTTCCTAACAGGCTGGAGTCAATGAAAGGGACAAACATCATCAGGGAGCAGCGTTTCCCTCAGCGTGTCCTGACAGGCATCAGTGTTTCCACGAACGGATGGAAACAAAGAGAAGAGAGCAGACTTTTTCCATCTTTATCACAAACCCTCTGATAAATGACTGACAGCGTGCTGCCTTCAGGCGCCTTTGTTTACAATAACCTCAGGAATGTTAACAGTCGTCCGCTTTTATTCTCCGTGAAGACAAACGGGAGAGCCGTAAAGCCTCGCGTCCCTCCGCAGAGCCCTTCAGCCGCACGTCGACCTGCTGACAGATATGAGGGGATGAGAGATACAGACGCAGCTCAGACAGACACCAGGGAGGCTGATAGAAATCTAAATATAGAGTTAAATGCTGGTGGGACACCCAAAATAAACTGCTTCATAGAGGAAAGAAGAACCTCAGTTTCTGCTACTTTCTGATATTCAAGGATAAAGACGTGTAAGATAGGGATTTAATGTTTTAATGTTTTTAGTGTGGTGTTCAGGAGTTTGACTGAGCACTTCAGACCTTCTTTCTTCTGCAGACTCACCAAATGAAGAACTTATTAAAACCACTCGTCCACTACAGTCAGTTTCAGACCCGTAGAGTCCAAAGGAGACCCTGCAATCCGATCATGCTCAGACCTCTGACTGATCTCAGATCAGACTGATGAACTCTGCAGATAACGACTCAGACAGGTTTTGTAGTCTGCGACCTTTGGGGGTCAAAAACTCAGAGGGTCTGAATACTTCACCTCAAAAATTCAAGACTATACAAGTTTTTTTTTGTCCAATATCTCATTTGAATATCTTATCAGAGCCACATGTACCTGTGGAGTCCAGAAATAGTCTCTTTTCAAGATAATAAAAGATAAAAATTAACAAATTAGAGTGAAAAGAAATGTGATTGGTTAGTTTCTTGTATTGGCCATTTTTTTCTTAGCATTATGATAAATTCATGCATCATTTTTGTCTTTAAGTATCCTGAAAACACAAGTAGAATAGGTTAAATGAGGTGTTATACACTGCCTGGCCAAAAAAAAGTTGCCACCTGGATTCATCAAGGCAAACAGGTACGAGCCTCCTATTGGATAATTTCTGCATGGGCGGTTATCTTTCAGCTGGAAACAAGTTATTTAACCACAGTTGATGCAATGGGTAACTTCTCATTCCTTAAACAACCATGTGGAAAGACACATCCTGTGGTCGTGGAAAAGATGTTAGTCTGTTTGAGAAGAGTCAAATCATTGGCATCAAGCAGAGAAAACATCTAAGGAGCAAAAATGACTAAAATTGGGTTACAAACTGTTCAACGCATTATTAAAAACTGGAGGGATGGTGGGGACCCATTGCCCTTCCAGGACGAAATGTGGTCAAAAGAAACTCAAGGGATTGGGATTGAACAGCTGTGTAGTTTTAAGAAAACCACTAATCAGTGAGGGTAAATGGAAAAAAAAGTCTTCAGTTTGTTAGGGAGCATAAAGATTGGACTCTGGAGGAATGGAAGAAGGTAATGTGGTCTGATGAGTCCAGATTTACCCTGTTCCAGAGTGATGGGTGCATCAGGGTAAGAAGAGAGGCCTTACCCATCATGCCGAGTGCCTACTGTACAAGCCTGCTGGGGCAGTGCTATGATCTGGGGTTGCTGCAGTTGCTCAGGTTCAGCAACATTATGTTCCCAAAGAATGAGGTCAGCAGGTTATTCCATCAATGGATTTTTTCTTCCCTAATGACACGGGCATATCCCAAGATGTCAATGCCAGGATTCATGGGGCTCAAATTGTGAACGAGTGGTTCAGGGAGCATGAGACGTCTTTTTCAGAGTCCAGACCTTAACCCCATTGAGAATCTTTGGGATGTTCTGGAGAAAACTTTGTGCAGTGGTCAGACTCTACCATCATCAATACAAGATCTTGGTGAAATTAATGCAACACTTGATGGAAATAAATCTTGTGACATTGCAGAAGTTTTTTGAAACAATGCCACAGTGTAATGTGACCCAAATTATGCTCAAATTCAGTTTGAACATCCAGTGTTCTTACTTTAAATCCACGTGTGAAGTTTTAAAAGTCAATGCAACGGTAACGTGATGAGTCAAATCCCTCTGAAAGTTGTCCCCATTAACCTTTTTAACCAACTCAACATCCCATGACTGATTTAATGATTCATAGATAAACCTTCACTGTTGTATTAATAACAATAAACTGAGCCCTTCCTTTGTTCAGAGGGTTTTATAATATAAATATAAACACGATGAGCAGCAGACGTGTCCGCGCCTGAGCAAACTGATAAAACTGTTGTTGTTTTTCATCCTCAAAAAGAACAACAGAGAGCAAAAAAAACAGGAGTGCACAATGGAAAACCTCAGTATCAGATCCCATAAATCAGACGCTGACCCCCCCTGAAAGGCCCCACCCTGCCCTGGGTGGAGGAGCAGACCACCCACGCTCCATCACGCAGGCTAACCACTGTTTTCAGTTTTATGAGGCTGTTTTTAAATGGAGCGTTTGTATTAAACACGGAGAGACACATTCCAGAGCGGGAGCCTCAGGTGAGACAAAGAGAGAGAGAGAGTTTTTATCAAAGAGAGAGAGAGAGAGAGAGAGAGAGAGAGAGAGAGAGAGAGAGAGAGAGAGACTGTAGGGGAAACTACACATCTGCAAAGAGCTCACCAAGACCTGAGAGCAGCTTAAACACAAAGTCTTCATCTTCCATCATCATTTTTGTATTATTGGGGAAGTTTAGAGACAATAAATAAAACCATCTTTATCAAACTCTCAGAACTCGTTTTCTTCCAGGCCGAAATAAACGAAGCAGAGAGAGGAAGGCTTAAAGTGTTCAAAGCTGTTTACGACACCAAGGAGGAAGGAAAACCTCAGCAGGTGAAGCCTGTATTTAATGCACAATAATTAAGACTAAATGCTTATTAAACTGTGCTTAAAGCTGGATACAAACACTGAAACACAAAATACCAATAGTCTTTCATTTAACAAGATATGAGATGAGATTTGCTCCATGAGAGACTGAATTTGGTTTATTGTGTTGGATTTAAAAGGGAATTTATTTTCTTTGAAATTATATTTAACCAACTTAAAAATCCATCTCTATTGTCTTTAAATTCAAAATTTAATTTCAATGTGTCGAGCTGGGATAGCCCAATTTCCATGTCTAAAGACAGGAGACTGAATAATCAGGTTTTCTTGAAACTTAAACGAATTTATAATCATCCCAAAAAAGCTAAAGTAGGGTGACCAAATGTGTCAAATTTATGAGGAAAAAAAAGTCAAAATTTTGAGATAAAATGTCAAAATATTGAGATGTAAAGTCAAAATTCTGAAATGAAAAGTATACATTTACAGATGAACAGTCAAAATTATGGGATAAGAAGTGACATTTTTAATTATAAGTCATAATTGTTACATAGAGTCAAAATTATAAGTCAAAAATTTGGGGGAAAAGGCCAGAATTCTGAGATAGAGGTACAAATTTTGAGACAAATCAATTTATGAGACAAAAAGTTAAAGATTTTGATGTAAAAGGTGTAAGAAAGTTGTAAGACAGAGTCAAAATTTGAGATAAAAAGTAAAAATCACAATATGAAAAGTCTAAATTTTGAGATAATAAGAGAAAATTCTAAGATAATAAGTTCCGATTTGAGATACAAAGTCAAAATTTGAGGTTCAAGGTAAAAATTGAGAAAAATAGACAGAATTCTGAGACAAAAAGGGAAAATTTTGAGATTAAAAAATCAAAATTATTAGGAAAAAAAAGGAAAATTTTGAAATCAACACTTGTTTGTTTTGTTAGACTTGGTTTGAGATACAGATAATTTTATATATTTTCAACTCGCAGAAATAGGTTTCTATGCAGAATTCATGCTTCCATAATTGAAAATTTCACTCCAGGTAGAAATTAGTGTTTTGAATAAATGTATAGGTGATAAAATTACTTAATTACATTTGATTATCTGTGGATAATTTGCAGGATCTCCAAGAGAGAATCCACTTTTTCGACCTTGTAAATATGGTCACCAGCTTTTTGATTTTGATCCAGATTCAGTTTCTAGTGGCACAAATTAGACAAATGAACTTAAGTGACCTCAAACTGTGAAATATCAGAACTGATGAAAACTGTGAGGAGAAAATAAAGCACTGAATGTTTGTTACAAACGTTGATTTAATGCTCCAGTGTCTGAGCATGCTCAGTGACACGAATCACACACACACACACCCACAGTGTTTGTTGTGTTATCATCACAGGGACTGCTGCTTTTATCTGCTGTGTGTGTGTGTTTGTGTGTGTGTGTGTGTGTCAGAGGTCATGGGTACCAGTTTATTTTAGGGAGCAGCAGATATGAAACATCCTCTAACCTCAGGAAGCTCGCAGGATGTTTTCTCCTCTGCGTCTCATCAAAGAGACACGTCAAGGTCGTTCAAGTTCATTAACGCCCTGAACTCCTGACGAATATTCTTCTTCTCTAAGTTTGGATGTTATTAACGTCCCAACAGTCGTGTTTCTTTTTCTCTGTCTGTAAAGACTCGCTGTTACTCCTCTGAGAGGGATTTAAACTGGTGAACACCCCGACAGATGGATGATCTCATCTCTTCTGGCTCGTATCAAACAAAATGTTAGAAATGATGAGAAACACAACTGATTTCTCCGGAAGGAAACAGAGAAGAGCCAGCTGCTTTTCACTGAAACAGATTCATCTGAACCACTTTAGGTCTTCCTGAAAACGACCTCATCATGCAAATTTAGTTTATTTATGATAAAAATGTATCATTCATCATGACTCTCCCTCTTTAAAGAGGGGGAATTGTTTCTTTTTGCTCGTCTTCATTCTATCCCTCTGGTGCCCCCATGGCATCTTTACATGATTAACAGCTGGAAAAAAAAAATCCCCATTTTTCTCTCCCTGGTGTTTTAGAAAACTTCCTTCAGCCTCTGTCTGAAACACTTTTATTGAGCTGCTGTCTCTTTAAGACTCTCCGCTCCACAAACCCCCTCCAGCCTGATTGGCAGACCTTGGTGTTTGAGGCCCCCTTCTGCCAACACATCAAGAACCAGTTGATGATTTTTTTTTTTCATATAAAGTTGTAATTTTTGAGATAAGAAAACCTCAGTTATGAAAAAACGTAAAATTGTTTTATCTCATAATTTTGCCCTTTTAGCTATAAATTTTGACTTTTCATCTCAAAATTCTTACTTTATCATCAAATTTGACTTTTTTTTATCTCAAAATTCTGACTTTTTTGTCTCAGGGTTTCAACTCTTCATTGCAAATTACTGACTTAATCTCAATTTTGACTTTCTAACTTCAAAATTAGACTAATTAGCTCAAAATTATGACTTCAGCTAAAAACTTTGACTATTTATCTCATAATTTCTACATCATATCTCATAATTACAACACTTTATCTAGGAATTTCAACTTTGTTTCTAAGAGTTTTGACATCATCTTATTTTTTTTGCCTCAAAATTTTCAACTTTATCTTCATGTTATTTTTCTTTATCTCAGAATTTTGACTTTTTATCTCTTAATTTTTACTAAACATGGGTCAAAAAACATCCTCAACAAAGCCAAGTTTCATTTTTATGTTTTTTAACTAGTGGAAAATGGTTATGTATTAAATTCTGTCACACATGTAGACCAAATGTTACGAGGCGTGTCCGTGATGCGTTCATGGGCACAGTGGATTCTCATGGCAAATTTTTTTGTGTCACAAATCAGCAAATGGAAATAGGATCTTCTCTGTCAAAACATTCCTTGTTAATTATTGAAATAGGCCAAAATGCATTGAAAAGTCAATTTTCTTATGAAATTCAGACAATCAGACCAAAGCTGTATTGATTAAGAGCTAAAATATTCACTAAAATAGTAGAGAGCAACTTTTATGTTCTCAAGATAAGACAAATAAGTTTTTAATCTCGAGAAGTATGAGAAAATATATTGTAGAAAATCATGGCCTTTAAGGGCTTCCATACCTCAGAGTCATTAAATCATCATGAAGTTATTTTACTGTGTCATTTTTTTCAGTGTATTAATAAAAAAGTTGTGTCACAGACGGTTCTGGTCTGTTGCTGGTCTGGGATCAGTCCTCATGGTCTGGTTTTATCATACTGGTCTGGTTTTATCATACTGGTCTGGTTTTCATACTGGTCTGGTTTTATCACAATGGTCTGGTTTCATCATACTGGTCTGGTTTTATCATACTGGTCTGGTTTCATCATACTGGTCTGGTTTTATCACACTGGTTTGGTTTTATCATACTGGTCTGGTTTTATCATACTGGTCTGGTTTTATCATACTGGTCTGGTACTTGCAGAGCTGCTGGTGCGCAGGTGAGGCTGCGGAGCTGCACGTGTCTGGTTTCTCCTCCGGGAGGGGCGGGGTCAGTTCGGGGGGGCGGTGATGAAGAGGAGGAGCAGCTGGTCTCGGTTCAGTCTGTCGCAACGTTTTCTTCTTCTCCTCTTTGTTTCTCATGAAAAGTTCTGATGGACGAACTCTGACCGGATCAGACCGGATTAAAAACTGATCCAGTTTGGATTAAAGGCTCAGGATCCAGATCAGGACCCGGACCCGGAGCGGAGTAGAGGGGACTGGACTCAGCTTCAGGTCTGTGTGTTTGGATCGGGGTCCGGATCATGGCTCGGTAGGACGAACTTTTTGGGAACTTTTGCGCCCGTGAAGATGATTCCGTCTCCTGAGCTGAGGAGCTGATCAGACCCTGATCAGAGCCTGATCAGGAATCGATCCTCTGTATTGATCGTGTATTGATCAGCGGGATGGCCGCGCGCATCCTGCTGCTGCTCGCGCTCTGGACCTGCGGACAAGCCAACAGCGCGTTCCCGCAGCGGAACTCCTACAGCCTGTACGCAGGCGCGCACACGAATACGCACGGAGCTCGCGCCGCCAGCAGACACAGGTAGGCTGACACGTGCACGGAAAGCCAAGTGATGATGATGATGATGATGGTGATGATGATGATGAGGGAGGAGGAGCTGACGTCAGATTCTGATGAGCTCACCTTAGTGAGTTGGAGTCGCGCGCACGCGTCCAACAGATGTTTAAATGTTAAAGTGACAACAGGAAGTGTGTGTGTGTGTGTGTGTGTGTGTGTGGGGCAGCTGGTTCAGGTTCTGGTCTGGTTCTGTCGGTGTGACGTCACAGAGGATACCTGTGTTGGGTTGAATGGAGAGATGCTGACTGTTGGGTAAAGGTTGAAGTCTGCAGAGAAGCAAACAAATGAAGCACAAACTTTATTTTTATTCTATTTTTGCAAAGATCTGAAGTAAAGCCACTCAATAATATAATTTCTGCAAATATTTTCCTGTTTTACTCTCTGACTTTGCTAAAATATCTGAAGTGTCCTTCCAAAAGCGCGTTATTTTGACTCAGTGCTGGTAGTTACAACATTTTCAGCTCATCCTTTCCACACAGACAGATTTAATCTCAGGCAGAGAAAAACACAGAGAAAGTTTGTGCATAAATCAGATCCTAACAAAGCCAAAAATAAAAGATGCACCAAAGACAAAGAATAGAAGAGGAGTCAGGTAAATGTTCTCCAAACACTGAAGTCTGTTTATCTTTTGGAGCAAAGATACGTTTCATTATTTCATGATGGTGTTTTTGAAGTTACAGGATTTTGGTTCGAGTTTTATTACTTTTATAACTTTTTATGATAACTTTTTGGACATTTTTGCTTTTTATTAATAGGATTGAAGCCTAAAGTGTTTATTTTCATGTGTAGGGATGGGAATCAAAGTTATTGGGACTTTTATTGGCGCTGAATGAATTCTTTCTATAGTGTCAGGTACTGATTCATGTAAAATCAAATACATGGGCATAGAGTATTCAGAACTGGGTTATAATTTGTGCATTATTAAGAAAAATAAAACTGTACTTATAGTTAATGTCTACAATCAAGTTTTATCTGATTTTAGTTAAGGGTTTTCTTGTTGAAGAAATTTGTGAAACAACTGTGGTGTTATGGTACAAACAGTTGAGTGTTATTTTGATATATTTGGTAGGGTTTGTATATTGAGAAATAAATGTTAATTGAAATTTTAGAATTCATTATTAGACAAATTAACATTTATTACCACATGAACAAACAGAAAAGTACTGAAAATTGGTACTGATGAGTAGTGGTATTGATTCTCAGTTTCCGAGCATCGGTTCAGCATTGGTTCAAATGTGAAAGGTACCCATTCCTAATCATGAGAAAACTAAAGAAACGTGTCGCCTTGAACAATGAAATACCTCCTGCTCTGTCCACAATGAACGTCCACATGCTTTAAAAGATTAAACAGATGAATAAAGGCAGAAAATAAGCAATAATATAGAAAAGTAACACAAACATAGTGACGGCTCCTTGCACCCTTTGGTGTTTTTTTTCCATAGATATATAAAGTGCATGATGGCTCTATGGAAGTAGAGGTGTCCTGATCCGATATTGATAACTGGTATAAATCTGACATCAGCAAGAAAATAGATAAATATCAGATTATATTGGCATGCATCTAAAGTCTCCAGCACTTTTATACAGTGACAGAATGATCACAACAACAGTGTGCACAAAGGTGCTAACAAAGCAGCAAGGAGCAGGAGTGAAATCAGCCATGTGGCAGTATTTTTCCTCCAAGTCTTAAAAAGATGTTGCAGCTGAGAGCAAAACTTGTCATGCACAAGTTTCCTGTAGTGACACAGAACTAGGGAAAATTAATGCATATAAACTTTAAACATCTCCCCAAGGATTGTTCAAGACTTTAAGACCTACAAATAGAGCAGAACGTCACACTATTCCTGCTGATATATCAGTATCTGCCAATTCTCAAAGCTGCAATATCACTGAACGGTTTTTACCATCCGCCATTGCTGTAGTGCTGTTGTAGACTCAGTGTAAAGACATGCAGAAAAGGGTCGTGATCAGGAATCAAACCAGCAACCAGTCAAAGGAGGCCAACTGGTTCCCTAGCAGCAGGAAAAAACATCTTTTTAGATCATTTTAACTGTCTTTATTTAAGTGAAATGGGTTTGCTGTGAAATCTTTTGAGTAAAGATAGGATTAATTAAAAAACAAACAAAAACCTAAATATGTTATTTTATGTTTATGATTTGTAAAAAGAATATGATAGAAATCTTCTCAAATTGTTACTTATGAAATACTTTTATAATGAATGAAAATAACCTGTACTTTCTTAAGTAAAGCTGCACAGAACAGGCTCGAACTCATTCTTTAGAAACCCTCGTCATTTCGATGTCACTATTTATTTAAAGGAGTCAGATTGGGTTAAAGTCTTTCAGGAAATGAGTCTGCCTCTCACGTGATTTATCACCTCTGTAAATATTTTCCTGGTGACTTTATGGTCACAGTCACTGCTTCCAGCCTTCCTCGGAGCAGCGTGATGCTCGTGTTATAAATTATGCTCCCATTAAGGGTGAAAATAGAGATGAACAGAGATGATAGAGCAGGGTGTGTTTTAGGGGGGAGAGGCTAGTGACAGGTTTCTAACCCTGAATTCATTTTTTTTGCAAACATGCAGTTAGTTTTTATGATAAAGTATGAAAAAGTTGATTATTGTAAACTAGAAGAAACAGAGAACTTTGATGTAGTTGTATTTCTGATTTTTTGTTGTGATTTATGCTTCAGGGCCTCTGTATGCCTTACTCATTTCACCATCTCCATCTAGAGTTTTTCATCCCATCTCAATGAAAATGTTACCAAGTTTGGCTCATGCTGCTGCATCTGACTGTGATGCTTTTCTTTTTTAATTCTAGCTATTTCCTCACCTCCTTTGCTCTTCTTCCTGTCCATTTTTTGCTTGTACGTGCGTTTTTGATCCTCTGACAAGCTCTGCTGCTCATGCATGGATGTTTTGTTAAAGTAACAGCTGTGATATATCTTAATCCAGTGTTATGACTGGACACTGGCCCTTGTGGCTCCCCAATTTTTTTAAACATTTTTTTTATGTTACTTGTCCTGTCCAGCATCACGACAACAGAATTATGGTCTGGCTGCCGTATAAGGCTCCCTTTGAGTTTTTAAATAATACTTTTTATGGTGTTTTGTAATTTCCTTTTTCTTTACATTGCAGAGTTTAAAGATTATAGCTTGACCGGACCAGGGTGATAACAGAAGAGAGATAGTGACAGAAGGAAAGAGTGTCAAGAGAGAAGAAGATAGACAGAGAGAGAGAGATAAACAACAAAACAACAGGAGAGAACAACTCCTACAACTGAGCGAATGAATACAGACAGGGGAACCAAACAACCAGCTACTGAACCAGAAAAAAAATAACATCTGACCAGCCCTCCTGGAATTGTCCAGATCCTCTACACTGCAAAAACGGAAATCTAAGCAAGTCATTCTGTCTTATTTGTAGTAAAAATTGTCTTATTGTTCTTAATTTGAGCCACATTCACCAGACCAGGTCATAAAAATGTCTTATTTCAAGTTTTTTTAAGATAAAAATGAGGTGTAAATTGCTTGTAACAAGTCAAAAAAATCTGCCAATGGGATAAGACGAATTCGCCCGGGAAGTTTCTTGAAATTAGAAAGATGTCTTAAAACAAGAATCTTTTATCTTATCCCATTGGCAGATTTTTTTACTTGTTACAAGCAATTGATGCCTCATTTTTGTCTTTAAAAAACTTGTAATGAGACATTTTTATGACCTTATCTAGTAAATGTTGCTCAAATCAAGAATAGTAAGACAAATTTTACTCAAAATAAGACATAATGGCTTGCTAAGATTTCAGTTTTTATAGTGTAGAATCTAGATTAGACACTGCAGGTGTTATACCTTGATCTGTTTTACCCTTTTTCCACTAGTTCCAGGCCAGTTCCTGACTTAGCACTGGTTCTTTGTGTTTCCATTGACAAAAAAAGCAGCTCCTGGTGCTCAAAACTGAAGCTTAGCAAACACCAACTCTTTGCTGGGCCAGAGCAAAGAACCAACTATGTCAAGGGTCAACGATCAGCTGTGAAAAACAGCTGTTAAAAAAAAGAAGAAGAAGCTGCTGCTATGTTGGAGTTACCTCACTCAAAACTCGAAATATTGGCAAAATTAAAGCGGCAAAGCATCACCGAAGACCAGATCTATACCTTGTTCTTTTATCTAATGAGATAAAAAGTTTTGTGTTAGTTATCTTTTTACACTACGGAAAATTTCTGCCTCGTGTGTCTAATTCTCTGCTCTCCGTATCACAGAGTTTCGCTCTGATGAACACAGATGAGTGCACTCTGTGTATCAAACGACAGGAAAAATAATGTCACAACCACCACAAGAAAAGCAGAAATAAATCTCTGCTCCTCAAAGCGCTATTGGGCCATCTAAATAAAAATAACATCTCTGTAAAAAGCCCCCTGAAGGCTGGAAACAAGCGACGTAATGACGTTTTACGATGATGCAATGATGTGGCGCCAACTTGGCTCCTTGTTGATGGAAAACCAAACCCGGTCTTCGGAAGAACGGGATTGGAACCAATAAAGCACCAGCACCAAATATGAACTGGTGAAAAAGGGGTTATACAAAGTGGAAATACCTGCGAAGCTTTCACGAACCTTCAAATGGTCTCATAGTCTGGTCTAGTCTGCAGTTAAAGTAGGGATGCACTGACTCAACATTCAGCCTCAGAAAGTGGTCAGCCAAAATGGATCAAAAGTTCATTTTTGGTTTCTGGCTGAAAGACTTGTATCACCAAAACAATGCTGGGTGTGAAACTCCAGGGTTGATGTTCTACTGTCTCATTCTTTGTGTCAAACCACTCCTGAACCAGACACCACATCAGATCTGGGTTCAGAAAGAAAAGAACTGGACTGAAGCTCAGTGGTCAAAAGTTTGTTTGAAGTCTAGAGTCAAAACAGAAGTTTACCGGGACATTTTAGAGACTTGGCTCCTACCTGCAGCACCAAAACAACCAAAAGTGTCTTCAATGATGATAATATGACCGTCCTTGGACCTGAACCTCAGAGAGAATCTATGAGGTTTTGCCAAGAGAAAGATTCTGGATGAAACAGGACTCCTTTATATCTGGTAGAGTGCTTTATATCAGCAGACAGAAGCTGCAGGTCAGACACATTTACAGCCTCCTCTTTTATAATCCTGCAGCGAAAAACACCTTCTTACATTCAGTAGAGACTCTGAAAACTACAAAGAATCTGAATACGTGTTCAGATTTTCCTGATGAGGTGTAGCGGAGGTGAAAAAAGGACGCACATGAAGCATAGAGAGGAAAAAAACACACCGTGGACTGACGAGGAGGCTGTAACCTTCCTCACATTAAAGCAACACGCGCCATATTTCTTTTATGTTTTCCACGTGTTTTTCCATCATCAGCCTCCGCTTTTACTCCTCTAATGACCTCATCTTCTACTCCTGCTGTAGTTTCTGCAGAATTAGCTCCGTACAGTCACGTTTCAGCTGGAGCATTTTCTGGAAACTCAGTTACGTTTGGATGAAACCTGACGAGTGATGATCACAGAGCTGCAGTGGATCAGGTCCCACCAACACATGTTGACATCTGGGTTTCAGATACTTCACTGCTGTGTGTGTGTGTGTGTGTAGGGTTAGGTGGCAGGAGGCCATGATGATAAGGGTGTGTTGTACTCCAGTGTGTGTTTGTAAAGAAAGTGTTGGACTGTGATTTTTTTTCAGGGAGCTGTTTTTAAGATCAGTGTTTTTTGGCAGGACAGCGTGGAAAACATGTTGATATGATAGAGATGAAAATAAAGTTTCATGACGAATATGGCGAAATGAACGCTGCAGGGGCATTTTTGTTTATAGTTGTAGTATTTCAAATACCTTTAGTGCAGTCTTAACTTCTTACTTCACAGCTCTTTAGAGACTTGCGACCAGCTTCCAACTCACTTAAAGGTGCTTTTCCACTGCAGGAACGTTCCTCGGGGACTGGGGATAAAATTTAGTTCTGGGAGATGAATTTACCCCAGGAAACAACACTACTTCTGATGTCCAGGAGCCACCAGCTGTGATGGACTTGTTTTGATACTGTCTAAACAATGGTCTTCTTTAAGCCTGAGCTTCTTTTAGCGTTGACTAATCAGGCACCAGCAGGTTTTGGTGTTGTTCCCCTGGCTGGCTCGCCAATTATAGCTCCATTTCAAGCATAGTAACTTCCCCCCAGAACTACCAGCCTCCCTCCGTCCACAATAATCTGACCCTCATCTGAGATGGATTTGGTTTAGTTCCACCATAACAATCTTATTCTTTGAGCCTGATAGTGTGAATGTGTCTCTGACGCCAAAGTGGCTTTAAAACCCATAACTTAAATTTATTTAAAAATCCCTGTTTCTGTTTGGAGTTAAAATTTTCTATGGTGTAAAAATGTATAAAATACAGACGCCAATTTCTAATAGTTAAAAAATATTAAAATGAGATAGAAGCATTGTGAAGACTTTATTTTTTTAACCCGGTTGGATCAGAATTTTGAGATAAGGTCGAATTGATGAGATAAGGAGTCAAAATTTTGACTTTTTTCCTCTTAAATTTGACTTTTTTTTATCCCAAAACATTAACTTTATCCTAGAATTTTGACTTTTTTTTTTATAATTTTGACCTTATCTCAAAATTTGACTTTTTATCAACTATATATTGACTTTATTTTATCCCATTACAGTTATTGTATCCCAGAATTTTGACCTTTTTTTTGTTATTGTTCAACTTTATCTCAAAACTTTGACTTTTTTCTTCTATATTTTGTCACCTATTTTTTATTCCAAACATTTACTCCATCCAAGAATTTTTTCTCAAATTTTGACTTTATCTTTAAATTTTGCCTTTTTCCCTCTATATTTTTCTATCCAAGACTTTTAACTTTTTTTGTTTTAATTTTGACACTATCTCAAAATTTGATTTTTTTACCAATGTATATTGACTTTATTTTATCCCAAAACATTTACTTTATCCCAGAATTTTGACTATTTTTGTTATAATTTTGACTTTATCTCAAAAGTTTGACTTTTTATCACCATCAATTTGACTACATAATCACAAAATTTTAACTTGTTAGCTTATAATTTGACTTTTTATTTCAAAATTTTGACTTTGATGTTGGTGCATCAGAATAATGCTTATAAAATCCCCCTGGACATGATTTTACAGCCAAAAAGGAGAACATGTCCAGGAATAAGAGGATGTTTTTGTCAACCTAATTTGTATATTTGTGTCATAATCTCCTCATCAGATCAGTATTTAATGATGATCTAAAGCTGTTTGAGATGGATGCAGCTCTGAGGCTGAAAGTCTTCAATCAACGAGCTCCTTTAGAAACTCAAACAAGGCTCCATCTCTGACGTCGTCATGCATCAGATGAGGAACACTCACTTCGCTGTTTCTCCGCTCTAAACTGTTTGAGGCTTTTAGAAACAGCTTTGTAGTGAATTAAACCACCATCAAAACCAACACAGTCTGAATCTCCTCCAAACTAACAGGCTACATGACTCGTCTGTCTCCCTCTATGGTGTCATTTTTCGATGAAAAGCCTCTGTTGTCATCTTACTGCCCTCTACTGGTCTGGTAGTGTAGTGCAGTTTTTCTCCACATCACAGGTGTAATTTGCAGAATCTTTGTAAGACTTCAGGTCAGGGTGGAAGTTCAGGAAAAAAACATTTAGTCTCTTGAAGGCAGATGTAGAAATTCCTAAATTTGTTATACGGTCTGTTCTCGCAGCATGAGCTCTTCATGAGACTCATAATGTATTGCAGAGGCCTCAAACACCAAGGTCTGCCTTCGGAGGTCCATCCAATTAGAGTGAAGGGGGTTTGTGGAGTTGGGAGCTTTAAAGGGACAGCAGCTGAAACAAAGTTGAGAAAAAGTTTCAGATAGAGGCTAAAAAGTACCAAAATAGAGCCACTTTAACCAAGGCTGAAAAGTATTCCTATTTTAAAGAAGTAAGATAAATATTTACAGTTATTAAACCTCATAAACAGACTCAGGCTGCCTGCAGATCCTCTCTGGAGCAGATTTGTCCCTCTCTGTCTGTTCTGGCTTTGTTTACACTCAGTGGGAAGCACAGAACCACGTCCACATGTCCACAGTTTGGCTGAGAAAGTGGGATCTGACCACATGAATGAAATCCAGGAGGAGTGAGTCTGCTCGTGTCTGATTGGCTGAGGCTGAAATAAAACTCCTGTACCGACATGTTGGGCTGTTTTCTTGTTGATCAAAAGAGAGTCAGAGCATGAAGTGTGGGCTCATAAATCACAAACTAGCCTCATTGTCTTTTTATTACGTATTAAACGACCGTATTCTCCACGTTACTCCCATCAGGATGTCATCAAAGTTCACCCTGCTGAGCTTTTTCCACTCAACGCTTTCCGCTCGTTTACTTATTAGCTATTTGTTAATGAGTCAAAGGAGTTGGAGGAAGGCTTTGGTGCTGAAGTGGAGAAGGGTGAGACGGCTCGTGAGGGATGGAGGAAAGATGTTTTCATGGTGTTGTTTTGTCCCTCATGTAAAGCCAATTGACGTTGCGGCTTCTCGTTCATCGTTTATGGTCTGCTTGATAGTTCCTCCTCCTCCCACCTGTACAGGAGTCTCCAGTTTTTACCGTCTGTCTCTGATAGGAGTTAAAGTTTCCTGCTGTTTTGTTGAGTGTTTTGATCTGACTGTTTCCCTGTGCTGCTTTGGCAATCAGACGTGTATAAGGTGCTTCACTGCATCGTCTTTAAAGGTCGTTGAAACATAGGTAACAATTCAGGACTAGCCCACTTACCCACATGCATTTCATGGGGAAAAAGCCTCTTATGGCCCTTTTCCACTGACCCGTCTTAGCCCCACTCTACTCCATTTGTGTTGCGTTTCCACAGGCGCGGTACTACGCGTCAGATGCCAGTTTTTCTTACCTACTCTACCCTGGTTCTAAGCCGATACTAAAAGGTGACGTCGACGGACTGCCGGCCACTCATTGGTCAGAGAATGTCATCTCCAAAGCTTCACTTTCTGACTCTGTACAAATCACTTACAGAGGCAAACGAATAAGTCAGCAACATGTTTTCAATGACATTTAAACCAGACGGCACAGAACCAGACTGAATGAACACAAAATACAGCCCTAAAATGCTCCTTCATGATTCCTAAATAAGTTAAAAGTCTTTTTTAAACCAAAAAGAAGTTAATAGCAAAGATAGTTTGGTTTAAAGAGTCTTTTCCATTAAATCAAAGTTGGTCGGTGCAGGAGCGATCTGTCTGCCACGAGAGTCTTTAAGCACCAATCAGTCCATTAATCTACAGGGAACCAAAAAGGAAAACCAGTTCAAAGAAGAATGATTGATCAACAACAAATCTCTGCTATACCAGGCCCAAAAATCAAAAATTAAAGTGATCTCACTGGATCCAGGGAAGAGTTGATGTCAGGAAGCAGCTCCTTTGTTTTCCTCCGCGTGCAGCAGCACGAGGCTGTTGTTTATCTCCGTTGTCATGACGCCCGACATTGAGCCGCTGTATTACTTTGATGAAAGCTTTTTAAAGACCACGGTGGCACATATGTTAGTACAAAATTATGTTTGTGTCGCGTTATAGATGACATGCACGCACTTCTGTGCAGCACTTTAGCGCAGCTGTGTCATAAGATCCACGCCCACCGTGAGTCTGTAGTTGGGCTAGAGGAAAAGGTAACCAAACCGAGTCGAGTCAAGTCGAGCAGGGCTGGAATTGTATAGTGGAAAAAGCCTCTTATATTTGTTTAACATGGTTGGTTGTAGTCTGTATTTTTTCCCCTCTAGATGTTTTGGCTGATAACTGTGTAGTGTCAGCCAAAAGCTGGTAAATAATAATGACAAACATGAACTCTGCTCATGGAGTCTTAATGCAGGAGCCAGAGGCTGAAGAACCTCGCCATTGTTAAATCAACAGATGGAAAAATATCTATACAAGAATATAGAACATTTAACCCCTTAGATCCTAGTTCTGCCCTATATACCATACAAAGTTACAGAGCTTATAAGTGAAGAACCACAAGGTCAAATTTCAGTAGTGACACCTCATTTGAAAGATTAAAATCTCCAGTTTAATAAAAATGTTATGTTTTTATACATGGCTTCTCCACATCACTTCTGCATTTTATCATCTACATCTGGGTGAAATTTGAGCTTTCTGGGTAAAACCTTGTAGGAGTTAGAGAGTTTTTAGTCTCAGGTGATCAAACACCAGCTCTCGTCTGAAGACTCTGTGCAAACAAAACCAGCTTCATTAGAGCTCAGTGTCTTCTTTCAAGTCAACTTTGTTTGCTTTGTGGAAAGGTGCACCACAAAGTCATGAAATTGTGGTTCCCATTCACAGATTGTACCTCTTTTGTTACGCATATGAATGTGAATGAAGACACACAGTAACAAATAAGTCTCACCAATGAACTAAATGGCTACTGAATGGCTGGCTTTGAGTGAACAGGTAAAGGGATTGGCTACTGTGCTGTGAGTGACTGACAGGCCTGTTAGCTAATTAATGACCCTGTAATAGAGCAATTACACAACACCACCATGCGCTATCGGCCAGTCCAGCAGGGAGCACTTGTTGTCTATCACAAGCTGTCCTGGGATGAAAATGCAACAGAAAACGATGGGGTCACTTTTGTCTTGCTGCTTAAACCCGAAGGAAAACAAACACACTCAGCTTTGCCAGATTCACATTGAGGAGGAAATGCTACAAGACTGCGAAGCTGCTGTTGATTTGGCAGACAGAAATAGAAACTGATTTTCTTGCAATGAACGTCTCCTCAGTTTGCTGAAATAAGAACTTCATGATCCAGATTAGTCAAAAGTTAGTCAAGCTTTGTCAGGAATGTCCTCAAGCAGGGGTGTGCACAGAGGGGGGGCAGGGCGGGGGGGTGTAAATCATGAATGTGGTGGTGGCTTCACTTTTGTGTGATAATAACTAAAAAAAAGAATTATTGGAATTTTTGCATCTACGTTCTTGTTGCCTCAAGACGACAGTTCATGAACACAATATCACAACTTTATAGAAATTTGAAAAATACGAGCTAAAAACTCTGAAACAAAAGTTTTCTCAAAGATAAAAGCAATTTGAACAAATGGCTGAGATTCAAAACTCATTCTGCTCCAAAAACAGGAGGAAAAATCTCTTATCTCCAACAAGAGAAACAATCTGTGTTTGATAAAGAGACTGGTAATCTGAGTTAGTCCGGAGTTATCACTTTCATTTAGAGCCTGAGCAAACACACACACACACACACACACACACACACACACNTTTCTGATCTTTTTTCCTCCGAGGTCGTTTCCTCGCCGAATCCTGCTCTCTGATTGGCTGTTACAGTCCTGATGCTCACAGTTTCAGGAGCATGAGCCGGTGACTCCCTGGTTGAGTTTATTTTCCCTCCTTGTGACCTCTGCTAATATGTTTCCAGGTAAAAATAATCAGTCCTCCTCCTCCTCCGCGGAGAAACTCGGCCTTCTCTATCAGCACTTTTCATTTTGTTTTACTTCTGCAGCCAGGGGTCAAAGGTCACAGCTGCTCCTGATACAGAGGATAAACGATCCAGAGAACAGTCCCTGGCTCGCTGTGTTTCTATGAATACTGTGAGGACTTTATGTTGGAGGAATCTGCAGCTCTGAAACATCTCTGAGCTGGTGTTTGACGACTCTTTGGGTCTGAACTTGGAGATTTCTGGAGCGTTTGGATGTGTGTGAGAGCAGAGTGAGTGTTCAGTGTCACAGTGGTTCGTTGTTCTGCAGTAAATATTTGGTTTGGGTTGAGTCTCTGCGCCTGATGTCACTCGTGCCTTTAACATTATCTCACACTGTGAACCCCCGTGAGACTCAGTCTGTGTGTTAAAGACGGAGAGCTGCGTTGGTGTGTGTCTCTGTTTGAGATCGTCTGATAAACGCAAAAACTCACCATTTCAAACCATTGACTGTGTATAGAATGGACAGCGTGCTTCCGCCTGTCAGGCAAGATGCTAAAACTTCGGTTTTTTGGGGCAAAGAGATCGGCGGTAACACGTCGGTCTCAGACGCGTCATCTCTTAAAGACCACCTCGGTTCATTTTTTCTCTTTATTTTTATAAATAAAGAAGAAGAAGTCTTCCAAATCAGAGGAAAACCGAGAAAGGGCTTCATTCTTATATCCCCGGTAAAAACTACTCACGAACGGCAGCTGTCAACTATCGTAAAACGAAACTTGTATCGCGGTTTTTAACGTCCAATAACTAATGAGAAACTAACTTCTCAGGAAAAAAAACACCCAAACACCATGCAGCCAAATGATATCATCATACCACCTTAGCGTAAGGATGAGAGAAACGTTTCTACGAGGTATCGTAATTTTTTGAAGTTTTCCCGGCTCATATCTGGAATACATGGGGAGGCGGGGCTTATGACCTATACTGCAGCCAGACACCAGGGGGCGGGGCTTATGACCTATACTGCAGCCAGACACCAGGGGGCGGGGCATCTGCTGGAGGCTTCAGTTTGAGCCCAACGTCATTACATCCACTCACTATACAGTCTATGTTTCAAACTTTGATTTTATGTCTTTTTCAGAAACATTCTCATCATTTTTATATTTCTGTCTCATAGTTTTCCAGTTTTATCATAATTCTAACATTTTATCTTGTAATCAGAACTTATATATCTCATATCTCACAATTCTCACTTTACGTCTAAGTTTTAGACATTTTTTGTGATGACTTTTACTTCTACTCCCAGATGTTGGACTTTTTATTCCATAAACATGACTTTAATGTCATGTTTATAGATTTACATATCTCATTCAAAGACATCTCGTCTCATAATTTGACATGCGTCTCATAATGACAACTTTTAACCCTCTATAGCCAAACCTACATGATAATGATAAATAGTTTGTAGTTTGTTCAAAACCCGTTAGAATTTTTTAAAAACACATTCTACCACCTCGAGGATTGTCATATCACTACACTCGGCTTAAGTTGTATTTTGGTCCTTTTTAAAATGTCTGCTCTCATTAAATCATCCACTTGTATATTTTCAGGAAAATCATTGCTTGATCTTCAAGAAGTTCCAGCAAGAATAACATCAAAATAGTTACTTTTTTAAAATAAGTGTTATCTGCTTGGAATAAATGCATATTTACTAGAAAACTTAAATTAAATAGATAAAATAGTTTGCAAAACTGCCCTGAGTGTCAAATGTGATACAAAAAATATATCATGAATGAAATAATGTAGCAATATTTTTTTGTGGATTTTGTTAAAAGGGTTGATAAACATCTCAGTTCCAAAAAATTTGAATTCTCAGACTATTTTTTTGATAGGCTTAATCTTAGGTTTTTAACTTTGGAGCTCTCATTTTTATTTTTATTTCTATTTATTAGATATTTTATTCAAGGATTCAAGGATTTGTATTGTAATGTCAGCTCACATTAACATGTCAGTGGTACAAAATTAGTGCTCAGGTCCCAGTTTTTGAATGCCCAAAATAGATAATAAGTACACGGTAAGACAGTATGGCAAAAATAGAAAAAATAAAAATACTAGGAATGGCAAAAGCAATTTGAATTTAACATTAAGTGAAATATTAAGTAAAATATACACATTAAATAGAAACAGAGAAAATTAGAACAGCCAAAGTTAGTCCAGTTTTTTTAGCACTAAATTCTTATGCAAACAGGAAGACACACGTAAAAAGTGTTTTATACATGATGTCTTCCCCTAGCGCTTGTCATTTCATTTCACATAATACGGATTTTTAATCTCAGAATTTAGATCTACATCTTATTTTGCTGAATAAACGTAATAATTTGATCTAAGTGTATTGAATCAGCAAGAACGTGATCAAAAATGTCTTTTATGAAATTGTCCTGGTCTGTGAAATCCAACAAAATTACAGACAACACAAAACAGACAAGAACACGTGCTGACATATCCTGGATTATAAAATAGACAATCACCAGTCGGAGCATCCACAGCCTGTTAACTCCTCACTGGAGCTTTAAACTCTGTGGGGAAATGTTGTAATGGAAGGGCGTCTGCTGTATTTCTCTCCCTGTGAGGTTCAGCCTCGTGCTGGAGGTGTGGTTCACTCATGATGAAACTTCACACACTGTTGGAGATGCAGAGGAGTGAGGAAGTCAGTGACAACAGTGAGAATGAGGATGTGATGCTGAGCTCTCAGTGAGCGGCTGATGTTTGCAGGGAAAATGACAGAGAATGCACTTAACCGGAGAGAGAAACAACAAAGCTGACACAGAGATTATATTCCTCCTGAGTGAACTTTGGTCAGAGTCTGCAGAAACTCTAGATTTGAGTTTTATATCTGAGTTTTGAGTTTGTGTCCTCTGTAAACTGAAGCAGAGTCAGTCTGACTCACCTGAGGTGCAGCTGTCGTCTCCTGACCTGACGGCGTCTTTGAAGACTTCTGCATGGTCAGCAGGCTGCAGGACTCGGCCGATATGAGATTTTTGGGACCAATGTGAAACACATTTAAGGGAGGAAATGAAAGAAAGGACCTTTGTGGGAACTGAGAGCTAAATCTGGAGCAACAAGAACACTCAGAGATTCTCAGTCGGCTCTTTAAGGGACTTTAACTGTGGCGTCCAAGGTGGAGAAATGAACATCTTCAGATGCCTCAAAAACACCATCCAGTTGCTTTTTGTAAACTTCCCATCCTCAAACGTTATCAATTTATGTCATTTAGATCAGGGGAAGATGCAGATGCTCCAAGAGAGTGAGGTTATTCCTCTGGCAGAAGAAGTCCTTTGTCGGGTGTGAAAGGCTCCTGTTTTTGCTGGATGCTGGAGCAGTGATGTTTTTATTTACAAAAAGCAGACCAAACAGGACAGGAAGTCGTGCAAGGAAACCACCTGGAAACATGCAGTAAACAGAGGGAGCCTAAATTAGGGCTGGGGGATTAAATAAAAAAAAAAAAAAAGAATCAAAACTACAGCAAAGCAGCGTCCAATTGCCTGTATCAGCGTGTTTGCACCATAGACTGTACAATCAGTGGACGTAACGACGTTTGGCTCAAACTGAAGCCTCCAGCAGATGCCCCGCCCCCTGGTGTCTGGCTGCAGTATAGGTCATAAGCCCCGCCTCCCTATGCATTCCACATATGAGCCGGGAAAACTTAAAAAAATTACGATACCTGGTAGAAACGTTTCTCTCATCCTTACACTAAGGTGGTATTACGGTGTAATTTGGCTGCATTATGTTCAAGTGTTTTTTCCTTGAGAAGTTAGTTTCTCATTAGTTATTGGACGTTAAAAACCGCGATATAAGTTTCGTATTACGATAGTTGACAGCTGCCGTTCGTGAGTAGTTTTTATCGGGGATATAAGAAACTTCGGGAAAAAGAGCCAAAAGGAGACTAAACCTTCCAAAGAAGAAGAAATAAATATTTTTTACTTGGCTCCACCGGAAATTCTCTACTGCGCAGACTCTGGCTGCACAATGGCGGCTAAAGAAATGAGGTTTTTTGGCTTCAAAATCGTAGAACGGTGATAGGCGGAGCCACGCTCCATTCTATATACAGTCTATGGTTTGCACTGCTTCAACATGATGTATCAGGGTTTGAGAAACACTAACTAACTGTTTTTAACAGGTGTTTTTTGTTTCAAGGTGTTCAGTTTAATTCTGAGGAGTTAAACAGGAGATGTGACTTCACTTTTTGTCTCCAGACTGATTCACTAAGCGCTGTCAACTGCTGCAAAAACGCATAAAAACATAAAAATAATTATTTGAGGAAGTAATGGAAAGATAAGCAACAGGAAAAAAATGCTGCTGTGTTTTTAATATGAATCTATTCTGTGATACTGTTAAGAAAAGTTGTATTGTTTCATGAGTATTACGTAACCTGAGCGTTATATCATATGACCTATTGTATCATGAGTCGACCGCTTGGATTTTCACCACATTACCAAATATAAGCAGAACAAACTGAGTTGAGAGTGGGATAATTATGCATCAACTGAAATCAAGGTAGAAGGTTCAATTAATCCTGATTTTAAAATTTGCCACAAATGCCCAACCTTATGTTAGATACAAGATCAAAACACTGAAACTACGGAGTTATCTGCCTGTACAGCGAGGTCATTTAACTTGACTGTAAATCTTGAAATTACTGCACCTTGAGAAAAATTTCTAAGTGTTAAAACAAGAAGAAAAGGCTTCAGACTGGAGAAACATCTGGTGTATTTCAGCGTCACTGGGAGCCTCCAGGTTACATTGTTTTATCCTAAGAGACTAAAACTTCCTTCTTTATTGCAGTGTTTCATTTTTGGTGTTTTGTTGCTGTGTCCAAATGGTAAAGTTTGTGGCCTCTGAAGATGTTTTTCATTCTTAAAGGTCATCCTTAACGTCAAGAGAAGAAGAAAAGAAGCTGCCTGTGGCGTCATGTACCCAGATTCTGTCCTCGTTTTTATTGTTTGTGGCTTCATCGGACGCCAAAACTGAATCTTCCTCCATGTTTGTTTTTTCTCTAAAGTCCCGTTTGATCTGGCGCTCTTATAGAATCATTTTGAGTGTGTGTCCAGAGGATTGTGATGTTAAAAGTTGATTGTGTGTGTGTGTGTGTGTGTGGTCCTCCTCAGTGTGTAAATCGGTAAAGACCTCATAGTGGTCTGATGTGTTTCCAGGACGGTGACCCCTGTCGCCCTGCAGATTCTCTTTCCTCTTTCAAACATGATTTCAGATGAAAGCGGGAACATTATGTGACATCTGTTCGGTCTCTCGTGCTGCAGGATCGGAGTCCCCGCTCGCCCGTTCTGCATTCCGCAAGAATAAATCACGACAATTGAATTAAAAGACAAAGAGACGGTCTCTCTGCTGCTGACACAGAAACACATTCACACACCCCTCATTACCGCCGCAGCATGACATCAGCACCATGTGCTGAACATTTCCTGTGATTTCAGCCACAATATCACACACGCACACACACACACACACACGCTTAGTCACACACGCTGGTTTGATTTAATGGATCTGTGTATGTGAAGATGTCAGATGATCTGCACAACGTTTGCATTTATACACTGAATTTATAAACTTCAATGAAATGTTGTTGCAGCAGAAAATGCAGCTGCTCTTCTTTTGTTTCACGCTTCTTTTCATTTAGTTCATTTTTCACAGTTCTTAAATTCATTACAACACATCCTATTCATACCAGAGCGAGTTGGTAAGTTTGTCACAGAAAACTTCTTTTTACGCTGGTTCCTAAAATACTTTTGGAGGACATTTGGTCTGACACTGTTTTGTAAGACAGCTTTTATAACAAGACCAGCGTTATTTCCTTATCATCAAGATGACGTCTTTTGACTACAAAGTGTGTTTCCAACGCCTTAGGAAGAAAAGTCACTATTTTCAACCTTAAATGTCACTAAATTACATCAATAGTCGCGTTTCTGTAACACCTAGTATTGTGCAAAATCTAAATATCACAATAGAAGGAATGGAAATGGAAGCACTAAGATCTGGTTAAAAAGTTTGTATGCAATTATGAGGTGGGATTTTTTTTTAATTTCCCTGTTGAAATGCATCACAAAGTGCAATGGAAACATCTTTTTTAGCAAAAACACGTCACCAAACGTGACAAGTGGACGCCTCCAAGAAATCCCTAACCACAATCTTCTCCCAGAAGTACGTGGCTGCTGCAACTAAAAAGAGCCGGTGAGGAAGAATAAAAAAGAAAAACAAAAGGACCTCACTCTATTTGACACAATTACTGTAATATTTTACTATAAGTTACTGTATTATTACTTAATAGGCTTTAAAGAGCTGTAGTTTTACTGTGATTAAGTGTAAAATATGTACACGAAGTCGGTTTTGATAACCACTAAGACACTTTTAAACCCAAAAACTATTCTCTAAGGAAAAATGTATAAATGCAATATTTGAAGTGTCTTCTGGGAGCCTGGTTTTCAGTCCGAGCTTTGCATATTTTTAGTCCACACAGACGTAAAACCCCACAGTAAACAACAAGCTGCAAAACAACACATGGTGTAACTGTAGGAGAAACACTGAGAAACGTCCAGGACTGTAACTGTGGGAGAAACACTGAGAAACGTCCAGGACTGAGAGGTCAGCTGTGTGGAAAAGAGAAAGTATGAACAGCTCCAAAACATCTGCACATGCTCAGTCCTGACCTCATCTGACCCAACAGATGGTTCCTGTTCGACGTTTGAATCTGCTGCTGACCGACAGAATACCAAAAAGAGTTTGAGAGCAAACCTTCAGAGAGGTTTTATAACCACGTGTGCCAATGTGTGAGTGTAAAAAACAAAACTGTGTGATCATAAAGGAAGGATATGCAAGAGAGAGACAGAGTGAGAGGTCTCATTTGTCGTATCGTTTCCAAAAGAATTACAGGGTATTTTTAGCTCTATGTTTCATTTTGACTTCCAAGTTCACCCAGGAAAGCCAGGGGACATGTGCTCTCCCTGCTTTGGATTTTAAGCATGCATACAAAGTGAGGGTAGGTGTGTTCTCCCTGCCCCAGCTTTTCATTTTCACACATGAAGAAAGGAGAAGGTGTGTTCTCCCTGTCTTGACATCTTAATTATGCACATAAAATTAAAGGAAGGTGTGTTCCTCCTGTCTTGAATATTACGTATGCGCATGAAAGAGTGGGGGAGTGTGTTCTTCCCTCCTTGGCTTCTTAAGTAAACTCATGAAATTGAGGGAAGATGGGCTCTTCTTGCCTTAACTTTCATGCATGCACATGTAAGAGCTTTAAATTAGTTTTTTTTAGGTTTGTTGTGTTGTTCTGTGACTAAATGTCAAAGTGGATGTCATCATCATATTGCTGCAAAATAAATGTAAAATCTCATTGTCTGTCTGTAAAAGGGGTACATCTTTGGAATTCTTCTTCAGTAGAAGAAAAAACGTGATACATTGGTAAGGTTAAATAGGCTGTAAAAGAATCATTGGTTTTGGAGAACAACACTGGAAGTGTAATTTAATGTGATCATGTTATGATGCATTTGATTTCAATATTCAACCACAACATTAAAGCACCAGTTTTGTTTCTGTGATACACTTACGTCTGTGATGGTTTTTTTTTTGTTTTGTTTTGCTTTTGTTTGTTTTGTAAGACAAGAGGAGTAAGTTTTATATAAGCTTTAGCTTCAACCTACACCCTTTCGGTTTCCTTGAATTTGCAGTTTCTGCCTTGAGTTTGTACCTTGGTGGAAATAACTGCAATGAACTGAAATAAATTTCATTCGTTCATTCATTCATTCATTCATTCGAATCTACTTACGGATACAAATGAAGTAACCTTAATCTTAGTTTTAGTAGTTTTAGTTTATTCATATTCAAGAGAATAGTTGTTCTATGCCTGCCTTGTGTTTTCGCATATGAGAGTGAAAGAGAGGGATGATTGTGTTTCCTGTATCACACATGACACATATGAAACAGAAAGGTGGCATGTGCTCTCCCTGCCTTGGCTCCTAATGGATGCATAAAAAATACGGGGGAGGTGTGCTCTGCCTGCCTTGTATTTCCACGTATGGGAGTGAAAAAATATGATGTTTGTGTTTGTTTATGATGTCAGTACATGAGAAAAAGAGATGTATGATTTCCCTGCCTTAGCTTTTTATGTATTTATAACAAATACAGGGGAGGTGTGCTCTGTCTGCCTTGTATTTTTATGTATGAGAGTGAAAGAGAGTGATGTTTGCGTTTTGTTTATACATGAGAAAAAGAGACGTGTGCTCTCCCTGCCTTTGCTCTTTATTTTGCATAACATATAAAGGGGAGGTGTGCTCTGTCTGCCTTGTATTTCCATGTATGGGAGTGAAAAAAGAGGGATGTTTGTGTTTTGTTTATAATGTTCATACATTATAAACAAAACACAAGAGGAAAAGAGTTGTGTGCTCTACCTGCCTTTGCTCTTTATATGTGCATAATAAATACAGGGAAGGTGTGCTCTGCCTGCCTCAGGCTTTGACATATCATGTATGCATGTAGAAGAGCACACAGCTGTAGCACCAAATACAACTTTCTGCATCCAAAGACTAACTGCCTTTATTTTGGCAGGAGTTTTAGTTTCACAGTTTGAGCCATGTTGCAGTTGTTGCCATGGAAGAGGTCTCTTAACTACCGATGCTGTTGTCAGCCTTAAGGGGCACTTTCTACGTTTTTGCTTTACTTTTAAGGAAAGGTCATATTATTATTTATTATTTACACACTTTCTACCACCTAAAATATAAAGTGTGTGTGTGTTTTTTTGTGTTAAATAGGAACTGGTGTGCATTCGTGGTGACGAAGACGGTGAGCTGCGTGGTAGAGGATGGAGTAGAAACATACGTGAAGCCTGATTATCATCCCTGTAACTGGGGGAGCACACAGTGCAGCAGGGTGGTGGTGTAAGTACACACACACACATACACACACATACACACATATACAAACATATTTAAGATACTGTCTATGAATTAAAAAGTCATTCATCAAGTTAATAGGCAAGAAAGTTTGACTGCTGGGAAAGAAAAAGTTGATGAACACAGACAAATGTTTGAGGCAGATTACGATGTGAAACACTCACAGGTTTTCATGTTCAGGTCCGGTTCTGACCTCTTCCGTCTCGTCTCTGCAGTTATAGGACTTACATGAGGCCGCGGTACAAAGTGGCCTACAAGATGGTGACAGACATGGAGTGGAAGTGCTGTCACGGTTACAGTGGCGAGGACTGCAATAACGGTCCCATCGGAGGAGCGGGGACGCAGATATCCACCACCAGACCTCAGCCCAGGCCGGGAGGAGGAGGAGGAGGAACAGGAGGAGGTGGAGGGCAAGGAGGAGGAACAGGAGGAGGAGGTAGAGGAAATGTTGGTGGAGGAAGTGGAGGCGTTGGACCTGGAGGAGGAGGAGGAGCTTATGGAGGAGGAAGTTCTGGATCTGGACAAAGAGGTAAATGAGATCCTCAGTTAATGTTTGAGTGAATTAGTTGGAGGGTATTAAATGTGATTTTGTTACTTTCATGACACAAATGATACAATCTTTGTTCAAGCACTTTTTACTTGTGAATGTGTAACCCTGTAGGGTCAGTTGGCTGTTTTTGTTCACTTTTTGTTATATATTTCACCTTAAAAGCTGTTTACCTTGCCTTGCTTGGTATCCCTTTTTCAGCACAACCTCACCCGTTTGATTTTACTATTATTGATTCATTTTTACAAAATGTGTGAACACACTGGACCTGAAATTGCGAAAATCTGAGGCGAAAAACTTTGATGTAGGAACCACAAACATATGTAACAAACTTTTTTCATAACTGATAATGCAAAAATAAATTGTCTATTTCAAAAATCAAGGTACAAAATTTGTAATAAAGACCGTTGCAACTATTTGCATAGAAATAAAAGAGATCCCCTGCCGTTGTTGTGCAGCTATTTACAGCTATTACAAATCATCTGGTGCCACAAGCACAAAGATATGCAACAAATCATGTTCATAACTTAGAACTGGTCTATCCACAGGATTCAAAAACTGGAAAATAATTTTAAATCTACACTCTTAATACAAGTTGAAATCTTGATCCAGCATGTCTTGCTGGTACATTATCTTAAATGAGTCACATTGTGTGGATCCAAGGGGTTAAAGCAGGGGTATTGTGCTTCTTTGAGTCTGTATTATGTCCCTCTGGTGCCCCCGTAGTATCTTTAGGGACCCTTTTTAGGTGTAAATCATTTATTTTTCTCACTGGTGTTTTAGAAAACTTATTTTAGGCACTGTCGGCAACACTTCATTTTAGCTGCTGTCTCTTTAAGACTCCCTGCTCCACAAACCCCCTTCTCTCTGATTGGCCAATGATTTCATTTCATATTCTACAACATTTGAACATGTAGAGGTTTAAAATTCTGCACAGGTTTAGTCTGAACACCCTTCAATCATCACTCACTGCATCTTTTTCCTCCAGGGGGATCCGACAACGAGAAGGTGAGGCAGCTGGAGGATAAGATCCAGCATCTGACCAAGAACCTTCAGGATCTTCAGACGACCGTGAACACCATGAAGGAGAACGCCAACAAGCCCAGCTTCACCGGAGGAGGAAGAGACACCTCCTCTGGAGGAAGAGGAACCTTCTCAGGAGGTAGAAACCCCGCTGACGCAGCACAACCGGAAATTAAAGAGACGATCAACAGCATTCAGAACAAGCTGGACCAGCTGGACAACCGCACGCAGGCCCACGACAAAACCCTGGTCAGCATCAACAACCACCTGGTGAACGGGAAAACCAACGACCCGGACGGAGGTTGGAGCGGAGGAGGAGTGAGCGGAGGGAGGCTGAACTCGCTGAAGGAGGAGATCCTGAGGGAGCTGGAGAGGAGAGTGTCTCTGTCCTGCTCCTCCTGTCAGGTATCACACCCACGTCAGGTGATAGAGGCAAAAACCCTGAGACAAAGAGGCATTAACATTAAAATAAACCTGCAGAATGAATATATTCCATGTTACAGTCAGAGAAATACAACAGGCCAAGATGAGTCTCTGGTCTTTGGTAAACAGAGGCCTCTAGTGGCCAAGTGAGGTAACTGCCACACTTCTTAGAGTGGGATTTTAAATTATTTGGATCAGTTTTACAGTTTTCCCACAAAAAAATTAAAAAAATATCTGAACTATTTCTGTAAAAATCAGTTACTAAATTTGCTGAAACCTCCTTGTACTATCATCACAGATTGATGAAATCAAAGCTCACCGGTCCCTCAGGTGTCTCTCAATACCAGACTTCAGATATTCAAGACAGACTTCAGGATTCCTCTAACTCTCGTGTGTTTTCCAGGCCGGCGTGGAGGATCTGCGCAGACAGCAGCAGATCGACAGAGAGAGCATCCGAGCTCTGCAGAAACAACTCAACGCCATGGACGTGCGGTATCGGCAGAGCTTGGACGGGCTGCAGAGGGAGGTGTCGCGTTCCAGGGGATGCTGCGACACAGTGGACGACCTCCAGAGACGAGTCACTGACGCTGAGCGCAAAATCAGCTCGGCGTCCGAGAACCTGGACGTCCTGCACAACCGCCTTGACAAGGAGCTCGGCAGCTCGGGCGGGAGCAGAAACACCGGCACCGGCGGTTATGGAGGAGGAAGAGGAGGAGGTTTTGGTGGTAGTGGTGGTGGGAGCGGGAAGGATGCTGTGGTGACGAAGGACGGTCTGGACAACCGGTTGAAGGATCTGGAGCGGCGGATCAACGGCACGGTGCAGCAAACGGAGCACAGCTGCTCCCTGTTGGAAAACGACCTGAAGGATTATTTCCACAGGGAGCTGGGAGATCTGAGGACGGTGTTCCTGGACCGCTTCGATGACCAGGCCTTCAGGATCGGAGACGTGGAGTTGGACGTGGGGCTGGTGAAGGACAGGGTGAGCGACCACGACAAGAGGCTGTCCAGGCTGGAGAACAGCACCTCCGTCCTGAGCCGCAGGATGGAGGAGTGCGGCTGTGGAGGCTCTGATGGAGGAGGAGGAGGAAGAGGTAGCGGCGGTCGGGGAGATGGGGGAGGAAGGTGGGGAGCAGGAGGAGATGGTGGACACGCGGGAGGAGGACGTGGGACCACAGGAGGAGGAGGTGACAGGGGAACAGGTGGAGATGGAGGAGGAAGGTGGGGAACAGGAGGAGGAGGTGACAGAGGAACAGGTGGAGATGGAGGAGGAAGGTGGGGAACAGGAGGAGGAGGTGACAGAGGAACAGGTGGAGACGGAGGAGGAAGATGGGGAACAGGAGGAGGAGGAGGAAGAGGTGGAGTGGGAGGAGGGAGTCAGGGTGGCAGAGGAGGAACCACGGGAGGAGGTTCCTATGGAGGACTGCCTGGGATCGGAGGAGGGAGGGATAACACCACGGAGAAGTCACTGGAGTGGAGAGTGGTCGCCAACGAGGATCAGATCCGACACTTCAACACTCAACTCAAAGACCTGTCGGTGTCCGGAGACTCTCTCCTCGACAGGGTGAGTTACAGGAAGTCAGACTCACAAAAACAAGTAATAATAAATTTATTCATAGAGCACCTTTAAAAACAACAGTTCACCAAGTGCTTTACAACAGAGATCCACAATAAAATCAACAAACAAAGAGTGAGTCAGAAATAAGGAAACAACATTGATATGAACAATATATGGGTCAATGGCGTGACGTCCCTTTTTTTGTGTCCGAGTGTAATATTTCCTTCCATCATGAATTGAGTATTTCATCACATGTATTTCTTTATTCTATGAAACCTGTGTTATTTGAACTGTAGAAATTTGATAATTTTATATTGTACAAAAAAACACAAAACCAAGGAGTTTGGGGGTTTTACAGTCCACCACGTTGGCACCTGACAAGTATCCACAGTAATTAAACTCTAAAAATTTAATGTCAGTTATTGTAAATGGAAATTAAAAATACAGTGGCATTATTTTATGCTTGAACCTTTTTAAATAAAACATTATTTGCAAATGAAAAGAATTTCAAAGCTGTTGAGAAATGTAAAAAACTTTTGCCCCGTAATTTTCACCTTGTCAAATGTCAGGGTGGTGCAACCGTAACATTAGACTTTTATTTTAAAGTGAAGAGAATAAAACAGGAAACAGGAAACTGCATCAGCCAGAGGAGCCCAAATGACATTTGTGACCAAGTGGAAAAGTTTGTAGATTTCTCTGAAATACTGATAAAAAAGGTTTTTTCACTTCATTGGTGACTGGAACAATTTCCATGTCAGGTGGTACAACCAATGTAATAATGTGAAATGTTATTTTAACATAAAATTATTTATCTTATTCACACATAAAACAAATAAAACACACAAAATAAAAATGTATGAGTCACTACAGACACTTGAGAGATACTTGCCAATAATTTCACACAAAAAAATAACAGGAACATATAAATATATTTTCATATATTTGGTTGCGTCACCTGACATTTTTGGGTGCTCAAATTAAAAATACTAAAAAATAATGAACCTCAAAACTTTGAAATGTTGGTCAACTACTGAAATCTGTTAGAAAACATAATTCTTTACTCAGAAATATGTTTTTTATCCATTTTTAAAGAACTTTCTAAAAATACGTTTTTAGACCCTCTTTTTGTCATTGACCCGTATACAGACCCCAAAACGGCACCTGTGAAGAGACATGGTTACGAAGCCGATTTCAAACTGAAGGCTATCAGTCACACAGCAGAACGTGGGAACAGAGCAGCTACGAGAGAATGTAATTTAAATGAATAATGAATGAAAAGTGAGTGTATTGTTTTGTATTTCATGTGTAACAAATGAAAAATGTTGAGACTGATTGAAGTTGAGTAATTCAATGAGTTGAATGAAGTTTGACATAACAGTGAATAAATAAATGAATAAAGTTAATAATAACAGCCTAAAGTTAGAATGGAAGGGATTACTTGAATGCTCAACTCACAAAAAATAAATAAATGAATAAACAAAATCGTAAATAATTAAAACAAACTTGTGAATTAATGAATAAATAAATAGATAAATAAATGAATAAGTGAGACAAAACTGTAAGAGGGCAGTAAGAACACAAAAGAGGACAATAATAAGGTGAAAAGAAAGGAACGATAATAAGAATAAGAAGACGACATCACATAAAAGCAAGACGGTAAAAGTGTGTTTTCAGAAGAGATTTAAACAATGATACTGAATCTGCAAGCCTTATATCCTCAGGCAGGTCGTTCCAAAGTCGAGGGGCCCTGATGGAAAAGGCTCTGTCTTTCTGGTTTTCAGCCTCGACTTTGGAATCACCAGGAGGTCCCTGCCCGAGGATCTAAGGCTTCTTTTTAGGCTTTTTTAAGCTGATAGATTGAGCTTGTGTGACTTAAATCTTTATGGTCCTTCAGCTTGATTGAGCTTGGGCCTTGTCTTTAAAAATTTGTAGCCAAGTTTGCGTGCTGAACTCTTCTTCTAAAACATAAACTATCCTCTCACACCCTCTCTCCCAGGTGGTGGACCTGAGCCATGACGTCCGCAAGATCAAAGCTCTGACCGGCGATCACGGGGAACACTTCAACCGCATCGTGACGGAGGTGGAGATGCTGGGGCACGACTGCGAGCTGTGTCAAAAGGTGGAGGACGAGCTGAAGAAGCTGAAGAATCAATCCCAGGACGCACTGGGGCGCTTGCAGAACCAGATCAATAGTATCCAAATCCGAGTGGATCCGGGGAGAGACGGCTGCCGTCACATCTGCTCACACCTGGAGGATGAAATCCGACTGCTGCGAGACGATGTCAGGAGGTGCAGCAGTAAATGTAAAACTGGCCCGGATGCCCCAGCAGGTAGTTTGTCTTTTCCTATGCAGTAAAAACCATCTACCTAATCTCAGACTTAAGAAAACTTGATGACATGATCTCCCACTAGGTGGCGGTCCTGGCAGCACTGGAGGCACCAGTGGACGTGGACCAGGGCTGGATGCTGAAAGGCCTTTGGACGGCCACAGTGTGATCGGAGGCTCCATCAACAACAACCAGCTGAAAAGTCTTCAGGGCGAACTCTCCGAAGTCATCCTCACCTTCAGCTCCATCAACGACACCCTGAAGGGACTGGAGCACACGGTGCAGAAACACGGCAGCGTCATCACTGATCTCGGTAGGTTCGGCTCATTAACATCAACTCTCTGCTTCTATTTCAACAACGTTTACAAATCAAACTCAAATTATCTGAATCCCGACAGGAAACACTAAAGACAAGATCATCTCTGAGCTGGACAAAATCCAGGCTGACGTGAGGGAGCACATCGAGGACAGCCGCGACAGACTGGACGGGATGGACCGCGACGTCAGGAGGTTCGAGAGCACGCTGCTGGTGGAGATGGGAGACTGCAGGAGGTCTGGAGACGGGCTGGAGAAGAGGCTGTCCAAGCTGGAGGGAGTGTGCGGGAGACTGGATAGTGTCTCCGACTCCATCCTTAAGATCAAGGAAGGTACGGAGCTTTCTCTCTGTCATTACTCCACTTTCAGAAAACGTTCATGACACCTTACTTCTGCGCCAGTTTGAGCTTTAGATTAAAATAAATATGCATCTAAATGTACTTTTTGGATGGAGGCAGCACTGATGCTTGGGTTTGACAATCTATGCTTCTGATATTTTGAGCAAATTTTGAGCGATGTTTCATGGATTTTTGCAATAACAACGGGCATACATTACAAAAAGCAAGCACATTTCTCCATTCTTATGCTGCTCTAAGTACAAAAACCTTTGAGAATGCAAACATTTCTTTGCCTGATAGCATAATTACCGAAGTCATTTATTATAAACATTTAAATCATCATTTTGTGATCCCCATAGCATGATTGCTAGAGTCTAAGAAATCTAAATAATGAACTTAACAGCTTTGATAGCGTGATAATGATATAGATAATAGAAACATCAATATAGTAATGAAATAATAAATGTACACAAAAGTCTTTTTTTCTTCTTTTCTGAAAACCTTGAAGTATGACCAAGGCAAAAATGCTGTTAGTCTAAAAATTTGCAACAAATAAATAAATAAATGTCCAATGAATTTGGGATCAATCACAATTTCTACTTCTGACTATCATAACAATCAGTTTCAGAAAGAAAAAAAAAGTATTTTACAGCTAATTATGTCTTAAGTCAGAGGGGAAAGTCTTAATTCTGTCTCCACGGTATATCTTTCATAGTTTAAAGGTCAAACAATCCCTATCTTTCTCTCTATGGTATTTTAGAAAACCCTTATTTCAGCCTCTGTCTGAATTGGCCCCATTTTGGCTGATGTCTCTTTAAATGTTCCCTGTTCCACAAACCCCCTTCACTCTGATTGGCCAACCCTCCAGAAGCCTGTCAGAGGGGCTAACCTCGGTTAACCTCATTTTAATGAATTAATTGGTATTGGGAAATTCATCAGTAAGGCTATTGAATGCTCAAAGTTTCCAGAAAAGGATAAACATTATGTAATTTTAAGCCTGAATTAGTGATTGATTTTCCTCCTCCAGTGATAAGGGCCTGATTCAGGGCTTGATGTAACTAGTTATTTGTCCAAATAATCCTCAGAGTTGTTGGAGTACAAATTGACACACTTTACTGCTTCTGAACGCGCCACGGTTTCAACTTAAATGGCAAGGGCAAAAGAAAAAAAACACGAACATTGCATGCACTGCAAAAACGGAAATCTGAGCAAGTCATTATGTCTTATTTGTAGTAAAAAAATGTCTTATTGTTCTTAATTTGAGCCACATTCACCAGACCAGGTCATAAAAATGTCTTATTTCAAGTTTTTCTAAGACAAAAATGAGGTGTAAATTGCTTGTAACAAGTCAAAAAAAATCTGCCAATGGGATAAGACGAATTCACCCGGGAAGTTTCTTGAAATTAGAAAGATGTCTTAAAACAAGAATCTTTTATCTTATCCCATTGGCAGATTTTTTTTTACTTGTTACTTGTTTTGGCTCCCAAAAAAGCACTTTTGCTCAAGTTTGGTGCAAAGGCGGACACTTTGCAAGCTTTTGGCTTCTAAGAAGGCAATTAAGTGCAAGTTTGGCTTCAATGAGGGTACACACAACTTCTTGGAGTGCTGTACTTAAGTTTCCTGACCCAATGCTTTCTGGGATTTGTAGTAAACTTCTGTCCTGGATTATCTCTTCTGTTTTTCTGTGATTGTGACTGTGTCTGAGGCTCTCGTTGACTGATTCCTCGTGATCATTGACAGGACTGAATCGACATGTTTCAAGTCTGTGGACGTGTGTTTCTGGTCTGAACGACACGGTCATCC
>RPOG01003965.1:0-52490 GCA_008086565.1 Thalassoma bifasciatum | reverse complement strand
GATCACTCCCACGCTCCACCAGTCACACAGCTGGGTGTAGCCTGAGCAACACATGCAAACGGTAGATTCATCTGTGAGTGCGTTTTCTTCACAAACATACAGGAAATTAAAGTATGAGAGGGTGACAAAGTTTGCAGACACAAAGACAAATTCTGTAAAAAGACATAATCAACTCATAAGCTGCACTAAGAAAAAAAAAAAACATCTGAACAACCTTTGGAGAAACAAACCAGTCTGTTTTAAATAGCGACACATTTTTCTGTGAAAGCCAAAGACTGAAATGCTTTTGTTGACTTCAGCTGCTGTTAATTTTTCTGATTTAAACCTTCAAATCAGCCTCAGGTTCTTCCTCTTCTTCACTTTATCCTCACTGACACTTACATGAACCCTTTTAAGACCATGAGCTGATCTTTTATTCCATCTAAAACCTTGTACCCCGTCTTTCATGGAGTGCTGCATAAAGCTGCAGCATCTTTGTTCAGACTTACGAACGTTTATAAGAAAATTACAGCTTAATGGCCAAATGTATCATATTTGATACATGAGTTCAAAGAAATAGTTTCTTTAAAAACCTGTTAAAAATATATTCTACCACCTTGAGGATTGTTTAAAGTTGTATTTTGGCCCTTTTCAAAATGTCTGCTCTCATGAAATCATCAGCTCACATATTTTCAGGAAAATCATTGCTTGATTTTCAAGAGGTTGCAGCAAGAATAACATCAAAATAGTTACTTTTTAAAAAAAAAAGTGTTTTCTGCATGAAATAAATGCATATCTACGAAAAAAAGAAACGTTTACAAAATAGATAAAATAGTACCTACAATCCCCTAGTGTGTTAAATATGATACAAGAAATACAGTTGTGCATTAAAGTTTATACCCTCTCCAGCAGATTTTGCTATTATTTTGGGGCTTTTCTCAGAAAATATAAATGATAACATGAAAAAAACCTTTCTGTCACTCATGGTTAGAGGTTGGGTGAAGACATTTATTAACAAACAACTGTGTTTACTCTTTTTAAATCATAATGACAGAAACTTCAAAAATGACCCTGTTCATTTTTTTATACACACACACTGATTACAAGCAAATAGATCACAGGTGAGGATGGTTACCTTTAGTAGACATTCAAACACATTTGTGTTCACTTTTGTGCATTTATCAGGACAAAACCACCAGAGTTGTGTAAACTTCTTAACAGGGTCATTTTTGAAGTTTCTGTTGTCATTNTTTTTTGGCCTTTTCTCAGAAAATATGAATGATAACACAAAAACCTTTCTGTCACTCATGGTTAGAGGTTGGGTGAAGACATTTATTAACAAACAACTGTGTTTACTCTTTTTAAATCATAATGACAACAGAAACTTCAAAAATGACCCTGTTCATTTTTTTATACACACACACTGATTACAAGCAAATAGATCACAGGTGAGGATGGTTACCTTTAGTAGACATTCAAACACATTTGTGTTCACTTTTGTGCATTTATCAGGACAAAACCACCAGAGTTGTGTAAACTTCTTAACAGGGTCATTTTTGAAGTTTCTGTTGTCATTATGATTTAAAAAGAGAAAGCTTTTTTTTTTTTTTCAATAAATGTCTTCACCCAACCACTAACCATGAGTGATGCACTCATATTTTCTGAAAAAAGGCCAAAAATTCTGCTGGAGGGTGTAAATTTTACGGCACAACTGTATATGAGGAATGAAATGATAAAGCCATATTTTTAAAAAATTCTGTTAAAGGGGTTAATAAACATCTCAGTCCCAAAAAAATTGGAATTTTCTGACAGTTTTTTTATAAGTTGGGCTTCACAGGGTTAAAGATCATCCAGACAATGACTCATCAGTTGTTCATCATAATTTTCCCACCTTTGCGCAGCAGCACCTCTGGCGCGATGTAGTTTGGCGTTCCCACCAGGGAGTGGGCGAGGCAGCGCTGGTGCTGCCGGTTGGCACGCTGCTCCAGAGTCATGAGCCGATCGCCGCAGCGACAGTTGGACACATCGTCCCAGAAGTCACTGGGCTCCATGCTGTCCTGTCTGACGTGGCTCCCTGGAGAAAGAGAGAGAAAAGAATAATGTTTTCCTCCACGTGAGAAACAAACCATGACTAAGAGACGTTACACCACAACCAGGATCCTTCACTCCCTCACCTTTCTGGTAGTACTTGGAGTTGTGCGTCCAGCGGAAACCCGTGCACAAACCGAAGTCCGTCAGCTTGATGTGTCCGTCTGAGTCGATGAGGATGTTGTCCGGCTTGATGTCCCGGTGAATGAAGCCCATCTTGTGGACGCTTTCGATGGCCAGCGTCAGCTCGGCGATGTAGAAACGAGCCAGAGGTTCAGGGAAGACGCCCATCCTTATGAGCAGGCTCATCATGTCTCCCCCGGGGATGTAGTCCATGACGAAGTAGAGGCTGTCACGGTCCTGGAAGGAGTAGTAGAGACGCACCACCCACTCGTTGTCTGCCTCTGCAAGAATGTCTCGTTCTGCTTTCACATGTGCCACCTGCAACAAGGAAAAACTCAACTGAGCCACTTTCATCACTTCACAAATCTAAATATGAGGAACTAAAAAAAACGAAGCTGGAGCCAATAATTGTTGTCATGAGTAAATGTAAACAAAGATGATTTTAGAACCTGGTTGCGGTTGAGGACGTCTTTCTTGAGCAGAGTCTTCATGGCGTAAAGAGCTCCTGTGTCCACTTTACGAGTTAGACACACTTCCCCGAAAGCACCGATGCCCAGCGTCTTGATTTTGACAAACATTGATTTGTCCATTTTGGCGCGACGGAGCCGGTTGTAGTTGGACTCTTTCTGGTTCAGCATCTTCCTCATCTGCTCCTGCTCTGCTTCTGAAAGGCCGGCCTGGAGAGGAAGGAGAAAAGATGATGAGATAACTTGAAGAGGCTTTTACAAGCAACCCCAAAACTTAAAAACACGTTAATTTGACATGTTGTGAACTCAACGCCCTGATCTTTGTTGCCAAAATGAGCTAATTATTTTACCCGACCGTCTGGGTTTAGCTTTGGTATGTTTTCTCCTCTTAAAAAACGCCGTTCAGTGGGTCAAAAGGGCAAAAGGCCAAAGTCTTGACTCAGGACAAGCCCATACAAACACAAGAGTGAACTCATTGACTCTTTGCTCCTTCACAAAGGTCCCACTGTCTGAAACAAAGTCCTGAAGGTGAATTCTCTGCATGACAAGCTCTTGGACATCTCTTAAAAAACCATTATCATTCTCAGACAGAAACAAGAACAAATCCCTATTTTCCAAAATATTTCACAGATTTTGTGCACTGGTTGTCCTTCTCAAGCGAGCTCCTAGTTTAAAGTCCCATCAACACGCCATGAAATCGACTTTAAGAGACCTTAAACTCTTATCAAACAAAATATCACGAAACAAATCTTGGAAGTTTTAATGTCTCTGAAAGTTTAAGAAAAGTCTCCCTGACTGGAAACTCCCACATGTTTGACCCTGAACTTTGTACTCTCTTGGCAGCGTCTCCCTCAGAGAGAAGATGTTAATCTCAGGGGACTCGCTGCTTAACAAAGAATATATTTAGAAATTAGATAAAGTAAACTTGGCTGTTTCTAGGAAATATGTTGCTACTTACATAATCGTTGAGCTTACATAAGAAGAGTTTGAGACTGAGTAAACATACCAGCTGTGTTTTCAACTTCAGCCCAATCATGTTGAGAGTCTCTGAGGATGATTTTTAAACTTTCTGAAAAGCTCAAAATCAAATATATGCCTGTTTTTTTATTTTTAAACAAGACCGTTAACTTGTAAAACCTTAAGCCGCTCTCTAACCTTGGACATCTCCTGCTCCAGCTGAAGTCTGCGGTTCAGTTTCTGCTGATACGTCTTCATCACGTTCTCGATGTGCTGCTCCATGTAGAACTTAAAAGCGAAGGGCGAGTACGTCTTGATGCGCGATTCCCTCTTCTCTTCGTCACGTGCGTTCTTCCGCACGGGAACAGGTGACGTCTGGATCTGCTTCTTGTCTTTCACTGACTTCTCTCCCTTCCCGGCCTTCGTCTTCTCTTTCACCTGCTGGCTCTCCTCGCCTTTCCCGCTCCCTCCGCTGCCGCCGTGGGAGGTGTTTCTGGGGGCGGGGCTGTTGAGGTCTGGGGCTCCACACATGGCTCCTGCTGCTTCCATGGCGCTTGGTTCGCCGGCTGCCCCGGTCATGAGCAGGTTTTTGGGGTAAGGCGGCGGAGGGCAGCGCGGCTCCTGAGCCGGCTCCAGAGGGTAAGTTTCCTCGGGCATGTAACCCAGAGGTTCAGGCGTCTCCTGGGTCTGCGCCGTCATCCAGCTGGGGTGACATGGCCCCACAGCGGTCTTCGGCTCCGGCCTCATCACACGGATGCTCTTAACCGGCTGCTGAATGGGTGGAGAGGTCACAGCTGTGATGGTGTTGGGGGGGCCCAATGAGGGGTCCTGTTTGTTGGCTGTAGGTGGAGCCGCCATAGCAGGTCGGACTCCGTTGGGCCCTGCAGAACGACTGTTAAAGGAGTTGGTTCTGCTCGGGACCCGCACCTCGCCCCTGAATGGACCCTGTGGCTGTGGCTGCCTGGCTGGAGGGGCCCCTTCAGGACCTGGGGGCCCCGCCCAGTGGTGCTCATACAGGTCCAGGTTGAGGCTGGCTCTGGATGGTGTCATCAAGCCCTGAGGCATATCAGAGAAGTCTGGCCCCATGGGGGGGACCCCACCTGGGGAGCGGGACATCATGTGGACCTGGTGGGAGGTGGGGCTCGCTTGGCGTGGGTGGGAATGAGGCGGCAGGTATAAATTTGCCGGGTAACCTCCCCCTCCTCCTCCCCCTGGACCGTTCTGGACCATGGCTCCTTTCCCCTGCATGTTGACGTAGTTGTCCGGAGGCGCCATTTGGGGCGGGGCCATCTTATTCTGGAAGGAGGCGGTCCTCTTCACTCCATAACCCGCTGGCTCCATCATGTGGGGTCTGGCGTGACCGTAATCATAGTGTGGACCGGGGACAGGGCCCCCTGGTGGCTGAGGCTGGAGCTGCAGAGGCTGACCGGGGACGTTGTAGCTCATCATGGGGCCGTGCTGCTCCATGCCGCCTGGGTAGCCCTTCTGAGGGGCCCCTGGAGGGTACATGTTGTTGGCCTGGTTGTTCTGAGGGGCCATCACTGCAGGGTAGGTGCCCATGCTGGGGGGTCGACCCATCGGGTTCCCCATTGCGGGGCCCTGTGCAGCTCCAGACGGGGGCATCATATAGTTCATCACTGGAGGAGCCCCCATGTAGGGTCTGGGCATCTCCCCCTCGGGGCCGTATCCTGCTGCTGCTTCATACATCGGCGCCCCCATTTGGTGATACGGCGGCATCGCACCCCCATCTCCTGGCGCCTCTAACGCCGGGCGGTGGTCCATTGAGTTTGGCATACCAGCTTTTCCTGAAGAGTAAGAACAAAACCACTCAGTGGAGACATTTAAATGAATAATCTGGTGATGACGCACGTTTGGATTCATACCTGGGGAAGTTTGTTTGATGACGCGGACGATGAGCTCGTTGCGAGGGTCGAGGTAACCCATTTTGCTGATGTACTCTAAAGCGGCTTCGATGTTTCTGCTTCCTGTTTGCTTCAGCGCCCGCACGGCCATCTCCTGTGAGGAAAACACGAAAAAAAACAGAGAAAATACTCAAAAAAATCAAGACTCAGAACAAACTTATGGGAAATATACACTGCAAAAACTTGGTTAATTATCAAGTATGTTTTTTCTGATTTACAATAAAAATATCTCATCACATTTAAAATATCTCATCACATTTAAAATATCTCATCACAGAAACAGTTACCTAAAAGGAAACATTTCAGTCAAGATATTGGAACTTGTTTCTAGATGGATGATCTTGAATGAAAGTCATTTCTTAGATGAAACAAGTTTTTTTTTTTTTTTTGCTTGCCATTATGTTTTGAAGCTGCTGAGTAATTTTTTCCAACATTTCCAAGAAATAGACCCAACTTGAATTAAGAAAACAAATCTTTATTCAAATCTGCTGCTCATTATGATCGTATTATGAGACACAAAATTGCAAGAAAGTATGGCTAAAAAGATTTTCCCACATATTTTTAAGATCTCTCTTTTCTAGTAAAGCCTAAATCTAATGTAATTTTAAGATATCTAACCAAGAGAATTTTCCTATTCCATTTGCAGACTTTTTTCGCATATTACAAGCAAAAATATCTTATTCTTACTTATTCTTAGTGGCTTTTTTCCAGTATATCATTATGTCAAGATAACAGCACTAGCATTTACTTAATTCAAGAACATTCTTCAACATATTGAGAAAAGATGTTGAAGAATAATACACTTGTTATTAGTGAGAATAAACAAATTTTAAGGTATTTCTTGGTTCATTGAGTCTAGATGTTTTTACTTGTTTTGGAAAGTCTTGACAAGACAAATTTTCTTGTTCTGTTGGTAGATAATTTTGCACCCTGTAAGTAAAATACCCCCAATTTTTGTATATTTTCACTTGTTTTTAAAGGCTGGCTTTTTGCAGTGTATAAGTGTGGAAATTAAAGTGTTTTAAAATTCTTCTGCTTTCTAAAAAAAACAAGAGAAATTCTACACTAATGAAGATCTATTTGAGTAAGAAACCTGCAAACAAGACAACAAACCTGCACTAACATCTGAAACCCTGCAGCTTCTGTCCATTTCATAAGTGTTGAGATCAAAACAAACATTAAAAAAATGTTCCTGTAGATGCTTTAACACCTGCTTCCTCTTCACTTAGGGTCACATACCAGTTACTTCCTGTGCCTGTTCCAACATGAGACATTTCACCACAAAACCAAGTCAAATCACTCCAGTTTAATGACATAGAAATCAAATTATTTATGCAGTAAAAAAACAGGAGAGAGCTTTTTAAATGAGGCGATTAAAGTTAAAGAATCTGGAGCAGTTATGATGGAAAATAATGATCACACAATCCTTAGTCAGCACGAAAGAGAACCAAGCCAAAGTATTTATCATACCATCGTACGATCATTTGTAAATGGAGCAATTATTTCCCATAAATGAATCAGAAGTTGTAGCAGGGTGCGGTGCTGTTTTCCCCTCGGGGCACAGACTCGGTGAGTGTGACCCAAAGAGCTTGCACGGGTGTTTTTGCACGTTTCAGTTTGTTCTAACACAACCATACAAAACTTCTGCAGTTTTTTTCCAACACACTCTTGAATATTTTGGACATTTTAAGGTATTTTTCTTCAATGAATGGTTAGTTTTTCCATCAATTTCTTCATGGTTTTATTCACTCTTGCATTCTTGGTGTGCTTGATATTTGGGCCATCTCCCTCCCTCTTTAAATCCACAGGTGGTGCATGAGGAGCTCATCCCAGGCTCCAACAGGTGGGTCACTATGAAAGCTCGGAGGTATTTAGGTCACCGATGTAAAAAATGTTGGTTAACCACTTTGGCATTTTCTATTCATTGGCCTCCGTGTAATTTAAGACTGAGCGGTAAAAATGTGAAGGAGGGAACATTCCTTTTGGGTTTACCTTTTATTAAATTATGCCAATCATTCCTCCAGGCTGTGATCTTAGAAATTACTTCAGCTTCAATTCATCCTGATCAAGACCCTAAACTCACAGCATCAGAGACCAAACAAAGGTGCAGCTGAAGCATCACTGCTTTAGAGGATTTTAGGATACTTAAGTTGACAAAGTAGGATCAAATATGTGTCAAAAACTGCAAGTGCTGTATCCAAATTCTTTGCAATTAATCAAGTTTTAAAGTAAACAGTGTTAAAACAATGAAACAAAGAGCTGCAGAGATGAGCTGACCCACTAACCTTGTTCTACAAATGTTAAAGAAGAAATGCCATGCTACAGAGATTTTGATAGTTTTTATAGAGAAAAATAAATATTTCTCATGCAAATGTGTTTCTCCACACAAATCTTTCTTCTTAAAGCAACAGTACAATCTCACAGAGACAGAGTAAGACTTTTCTCTGTGTCATCTCTTAAATCTTCCCGAGCCGTGCGACACTTTCAAAGTAATAATCACATAAACACGTCTGCACAGAGTGAGAAAAACCAAACAGAAAATCTGGCTTTCCCTCTCTGACTGAGGGACCCACACCTAGATGAGGAAATCCCCTGAAATGGTACATGACCTCACTGCAAAGACATTTAACTCAGACCTCTGCCCGGCCCTGCAGCTCTGACTCCATTCAGCCCACACTGCCCCTGCTGGACACAAACAGGAACTGCAGGAAATCCATTTTTCCATTTCATCTTTTATGTGACCAGATTATTCTTTAAGTGACTTCATTTAAGAGAAATTTTATGATGATGGTCTTAAAATTGAAGCTTCAGTCTGTGTAGCTGTAAAACCATAAATATATTTTTAAAAAAATGCTCTAATGCTTCAAAGATTTATGGACGACTGCGACGGTCTCTTCCCCCCGAAAAGGCTGTTAAACCTTCAGCACGTTCAGGCCGCTGCTGCCAGATTTCTAACAAGAACCAGGAGAACTGAGCACATTATTCCGACTCTTAAACCTTTACAACGACTTCAGGATCATTTAAGATGGTTTTAAAAATCTGCTGCTGGTTCATAAATCACTCAGCGGCCTAAAAGCCAGGTCAAAGCCAAAATAGTAAAATGGAGTTAAAAATATATCATCTCAAATTTGCAGATATGTAACTTGAACCCATTTTCTCTCCATTGTTTCCAAAATATTCTCTGTTGCACTTTTATCCTTGAGGAGATGCAGGTGACCTTTCTGCTGGGAGTTATTTGCGTCCAAACGCTGACTTTGTGATACAGTTTCTAATATTCTGTCCTCCAGTTTGTGTTTTATTTACGTAGGTTGTGTTCAAATATCTTTAAACAGAAACCGTGGGCACAGTCTGCTCTGAAAGCCAGGAAATGCCAAGGCCACACACTTTCTGCCTCTTTGTATGTGTGTGTGTATGTTTTATCAATCATGCTGTGTGTGTGTGTGTGTGTGTGTGTGTGTGTGTGAATAGGTGTAATATTCGAGTGCATGCAGCACGCACGCGCCTGCTTTCGTCCCTGTAACTACATCCCTGAGTATGAAACTGACAACACACACACACACAGCACTGTTTATACTCAGTTTCCTGTGTGTGTGTGTTTATGTGTGTGTGTTGCATTCCTGTGTAGCAAGTAGAAAAAGAGAGAGACAGAGAGAGCACTGGCGACCAGAGACGCCCTGTAATGTCACATTATGTCCTCTCTCAGTACTCAACCTCTCCTGCTTCCCTCCTTTTTCCCTTCACTTGAAACTTAACTTTTATATTTTTGAAAAGAAATGAGAAGTAAATAAGATCAGTTATCACAAAAAGACTCATTTATCACACTGTTTTAACATTTTCAGTCTCAGTTAAGGAGAAAATTTAGATAAAGAGGACTTAATGTTGATGTCAGTGAACATAAAGTCGATGACAAAAATTATCTTTAATTTCAAAAAGTAAATTACTTTATTGATTCCAAATCATATTTACTGTTCTACCATGGCGTACTGGCTTGACAGAAGGAGCAGCTGTGTGTTGCTAGGAGACACGTGCAGACCAGGCCTTGCTCCTCCCCTTCTTGCAGACTGCAGAGTAAAGCAACTTCAAAACTAAATATGAGTTTGATAAAGTTGAACAAAGATGAAGCTGCTTGTACTGTTTACGACATATTCTACCTCTCTTTTCCGTCTTGTTTTGGTATTGAGTATAGTTTTACAAATGTTATTTTAAAATTGAAATACAACAATTGCTATGATTGTGTCGTTTTTATGATGTAAATCCAGGGAGTAAAAGCAGAATAAGCCCCAAATATTTCTTTAAGTAGCACTTTTTTAGTGCTTTTATTCATATATACTCAACTCTCATTCTTACCCTTTTTATTTATTTCATCTTATTTATTGCATTTACACTATTTACAATCTTATTTACATTTCATTTCTTAGCTTATTATTATTTTTAACTTTTAAATTACATTAATAAACATTTTAGTGGCCTGCATTAGTCTCTACTGTAAAATCTTTCCTTCAAATATATTTTTGCCCTTATTGTGTCCTCTTTTCTCTGTTTTGTTTGCATTTTATGGATGCAAATTTAACTGATTAATTGATTGAAATCTCACCCCAAGAAAACTAGCAGCTTGTATTAGTCATCGGCTCAGGGTAGTGGAAAAAAATTTGCACCGGCCCTAAAAAAATACACATTTATTCATATTCATATTCATATCCCTATTCACAAGGTCTCTTTAGAAACCAACTCAAGACTGTTTTATACTCTGTGTGTGTGTGAAACAAGTTTCCAAAACAAGTCAGATTGATGACAGTGAGCTTTCTTTCCACTTCACAGAGTAATAAACCAGAATTTGTAATGACTTTAAACAATTAGATTGTCTCAGCTCATTACCATCAAAAGCCATCCTCTGCTCTGTTTGTTGCTTCTTCACATGTGTGTATCAGTGTGTGTATCAGTGTGTGTCTGTGTGTGTTTGTGCGTTGGGTGGAGGCGGGTCTGGTGACCCTGGCTGTCATGGCGGCAGATGTTCCTCTCTCACATTCCTCAGCCCGGGAAGCAGGAATTCAAGCTATTCGCACACTGAAAACTCTTCCTCCAAACTCTTTCTTTCTTTCCTTTTCTCTTTGTGTTGAAAATATCTCCACCACATTTGTACTCTTGTCATAATGGCTGTGGGACCGTGACCACTGTGTTATCCCAAAGGCATAATCACAGGCCTACAAACACACAATCAACATCATAACGAGCCTAAACTCAAACAAACACCTTCTTTTTTTCAGGAAGGTGGAAACAATTCCAGCCTCAGTGTGTTTTTTTATATTAAATGTCTCTTTGACCCAATTCTGGAGGAAACACATTCCAGCATGGGACCCTGAAAATCAAAGCCACATGGAGGATGTTAGATGGACGGACAGGTCGAGAGGGAGAGCTATAAAACACATCCTTTGTTCTTTTTCTACTCATTCAAAGCAAAAAGTTGCAGAATAAGCTGAAGCGAGGTCATTCTCACAGTCTTTCACTGCCACGTCCTGTAACCTCGACGTACAGACCATGAACACTTAAACACCCTGCTTTAAAGTCACGTCCTGTTTTTTTATCGTTACATAAACACTGTAGAGTTCGCCTGCTCACACGTCGAAGGCTTTAATATGCTTAGCGTGCATCAAATTCCTTTCCGGGCTGCAGTCTGTACAGAACATACTTACATATAAACCAACAGGCCTGTGGAGGTGGCTGAGAGTCTAAGGGAAGGAAAACACCCCTCCTTCCCTTCATTTCCTCTCTTCTCCTGTCATCTCCATGCGTGGCATGCACCCCCACCCACCCTTCCTCCACCACCACCTTCGTTCCCCCTCACAAACATTTCCTCCCTTTAAAAAAAATGATTATGCAACAAGCCACATTGCTCTGTGATTTGCAGCTGGAAAAGATGGGAGAGACAAAGTGGAGCAGGAAGATGAGGCTGATAAGAGTCAGAGGATACTAAACCCTGAGCTGCACCCTAAATCCAAAGCACTGAACTCAAACAGACTCAATGTGCAAGTCTGTGAGAAAATGAGAAATATGAGTGGGACATATTTGAAGGTGCACCATTCCCATGAAATGGAAGGGAAAACCTACAAATCTCCAGTAAATTTCAGAGAGTTTACAAGTAAGAAATCCCAAAGCTCCCTGACTTTATTTCCTGACTCTCAAGACAAGATAGTAGCTTATGTTTTTGCCACAGTGTCAACAGGCGTAGATGAAATATGTCAGACTCCGTTCTATAACTGATTCCATAAACTGTGTATGAACCCTCGTGTCATGACTGCTGGTCACTAATCACAAATATGAAATCTGAAATGTGTCAGAACACCAAATAAATTGTTTTGTAGTAGATGTTTTCTGCTCTACACCAGTGTTACTCAACCCTGCTCAACTTAAGAGACAAACTGTTAAAAACTACCTTTACAAAAGAAACAATCAAAGTGGTAAAAGAGGCAAAAATAGCAAAAACATAGCAACAAATATAAGTTTAAGGTGGCAAAAATGGTCAAAAAGCAGCAAAAACGGGTGAAAATTGGGAGAATACATACAAACTAGTCAGAAAATTGCAAAATTCTTCGGAAGCCTGGCATTTCTGTTTTAAATATCCTTTCAGATTGAAATTAACTGTGACACCCAAGACAAAAAGGCTTGAAATAATTTACTCTATGTATAATGAGTATATGAATAATATCTGGGGTTTATTTTATGAGATGAGCGACCAAAAATATTTAACTTTTTCATGATATTCTAGGTTTCTGAGATGTGCCTGTATATGCAAACAGAGTTTCTTTAGTGGATTTTTTGTAATAAAATCCTATTTTTCTCCCTTGTGTTTGTGTTTTGCTCATTCAAAGCAAGAATAATAGAAAAAAATTCCCTTTAATATAGTAGTTGATATCAACATCACATAAGATGGGGAACCTATAAATAATTTGATTAATTTTGCAAATTGTTTATCCTTGTTTTGAAGAAATCAGAATCAAGAATTTTAAGGTTTTTTTTCAGATTTTAAAAGCAAACATTTGGTTAAAATGTTAGGCATCAATATTAAATGTGATAAATGTTTAAAAACTACAAAGTAAACATGAGTTGGTGAAATCTGAGGATGTGACTGTAGCTGCTCTGAATCAAATCAAAGCCTGTGCATCAAAATTCATATCTTATGCCTCTATAAGACACTGCGTTCTTAAGTTAATAGTGTCAAATTCTGGGAGATGCCACATCAAATACACTGGAGTATTAATTCTTCACCGTATTAGTCAATGAACCAAAACAGTGATTTTTTTAAAAATGGAACAAACAAACATATTTATTTACACCCAGGAGGACAAAGACGTGACAAAGCAGAGACAAAGAAGGAAGAGGAGGGACGGTATGCTGGGTGGCGACTCCACTCCAACAGAAGGAACTGGTCCACCCTGCTGCCATTGAATGTTCACTTCCTGTTTGTATTGACTGGACCCAAACCGCTCTGCTCCGCTCACAATGGCGACAGCGATGGAGGTCGACAAACTGGCAGGGAAACCGAGGAAACGAGAGCCAGAGTCGCCTACGAGGTCTTCGAGAATGTGAATGAAAAATTTCAAATGAGAGATGAAGAGTGGGATGGTTTCTAGTGTCAAATCAAAGGTTGTGGATTTGATTCTGGGATGTAAAACAGATAAAAATAAACAAACAAACAGGATGCAGAGCTCAGGTTTGCCGTCAGAAAACAACCAACGAATAGTGCGTTGCATTTTTTGTTCGACTCTCCCTGCAGGGGCAGCCTCATAACTCCGGGTCTGGTGGGAGGATTTCTTCATAGATCTGTGCATGGGCTTGAGCTGAGCATTCTTCACATGCCGAGCTCCATCACAGAGCTGTCCTCCAGCCCGTTAACCACTGCTGTGCCAAATCTAACCAGGAGCTGCAGCACTTTCTGATGACACGCTGCCACTAAGTTATTTCTCTCCAAAACCTGCTTCTTCTTTGTCAGATTACTGAACATCTAATTTTCTTATCTCATCTTAAAATCTGATAAACTGGATTGGACACAAACTGTTTCATAAATCTGATCCCCTGCTGGAAAATCACTGCTTTCAACTCAAGCTGTAAATACAGAGGTTTGTATGAGCGGTTCAAAGAGGCGGAGGATAATATCGCAGAGGTCTGATGTTGAGGTCAGCTCCTTCGACTCAAAGCAAAGTGAAGTGACCCCAGCTTAACAGCATCCACATGACACTGACTCTGTGATTTCTGAGGCTGAAGGTGAAACATGTGAAGGAGGCCCTCGCTCTCCAACGTCTGATGGCGCTCTCACATTCCTCACACTGGACCCAGGGAATAAATGCTCAGCAGCCCACTTTGGAAACCCACCTGAGGTTTCAACACAGCAGCGCTCGGGCCTGCGTTATGTAACCTCGGTGAAGTACACTTGGCAGGAAAGGCTTGTATTGTATTGCATATAAGAGCCCGTAGCTCTACTGACTGCTTTCATTAAGAATTCCTGACTGAAGGAGGCAGAGCGGCTGCAGACATCGAAGTGAAGTGGAGTTTACAGAAACAGAGCAACACTTTCCAAGACGACTAACATGTCTGTGTGTTAAAACCAGAGAGAAACACCCTGAGTCTGTTTGTGTGTGAGATATGTCTCATATTTTCACAGTTTGGGTGTAAAAATGTGTTGTGAAACATATGGAAGGACAAAAACTGTGAGATGCAGATAAAAAGTCTAAAACTAGATTCATACACTGCCAGGCCAAAAAAAGTCGCCACCTGGCCTCATGGAGCAAATAGGTACAAGCTTCCGATTAGATAATTACTGTATGGGTGATCATCTTTCAGCCGGCAACAAGTTATTTAACCCCAGCTGATGCAACGAGTAACTTCTGAAAACCACTAATCAGTGAGGCTAACTAGAAAAAAAGTCTTCAGCTTGTTAGGGAGCATAAAGATTGGACTCTGGAGGAATGGAAGAAGGTCATGTGGTCTGATGAGTCCAGATTTACCCTGTTCCAGAGTGATGGGCGCATCAGGGTAAGAAGAGAGGCAGATGAAGTGATGCACCCATCATGTGTAGTGCCTACTGTACAAGCCTGTGGGGGCAGTGTTATGATCTGGGGTTGCTGCAGTTGCTCAGGTTCAGCAACAGTATGTGCTCAAAGAATGAGGTCAGCTGACTACCTGAATATACAGACACGAGCATATTCCAAGATGACAATACAAGATTCATGGGGCTCAAATTGTGAAAGAGTGGTTCAGGGAGCATGAGACATCTTTTTCACACATGGATTGGCCCCCACAGAGTCCAGACCTTAACCCCATTGAGAATCTTTGGGATGTGATGGAGAAGGCTTTGTGCAGTGGTGCAGTCTTGGTGAAAAATTAATGCAACACTGGATGGAAATAAATCTTGTGACATTGCAGAAGCTTATCGAAACAATGCCACAGTGAAGAATCTGTGCTGTAATCAAAGCTAAGGCAGTGTATTTTGATAACACATGTACCATCCAGTTCACTCTCTCTTTGACTCACCTGGTCACAGCCAGCGTTGACGAGCTCCTGCAGCATCTGCCTGTTCACCTCCCCGGCTCCTGCTGGGTGTCCTGACCCGGACGAGGGGCCCGACTCGTTGGCAAAAGGCATGAGGGACTTCCTGATTTCCCTCAGGGCGTTCTGGTAGTTGTTGAACTTCTGCGGGGGTCGGAGCTGCTGCTGGCGGCTGGCCGTGTCCTTTCCGCTCTTGCAGTCGGCCCCTCTGCCGCCCTCGGTCCTGGAGCTGCCCCCATGCAGGGCCTGGCTCACCAGCTTGGCCGGCTGCTTCAGGCCCTCCTTGATCTCCTGAAGCCTTTGGCGTGTGTTGCCCACATAGGGGGCAGCGGGAAAAGTTTTGGGCCTCATGGCCTCAGTGCCCGGAGCAGGCACCTACTCTAAAATGGAAACACACACACTCACACACTCTCTGGGACTCTCTCCCTCCAAATGATTCCTTTCAAGCTGGCTGACCTAAATAGATAAAGAGGGTCCTCCTCCTCCTCCTCTGTTTGTGTGTCTCTTTGTGATTCCTGCTGATGCTGGTGGGCCCACGGAGGTGAGGTGTGGTACTACAGGCATTCCATGGTGTGGCTTTCAAGGCTCAGGTTCCAGCTTATTCCAGGAAATGCAGCCGGTCACGCGGGCACCGCGCAGCCAAACCATGATGCTGCCAATCTGCGCCTGTGGAGGAAGGGATGGAGTTAGAGCGTGGAGACTGTGGTCATGCATAGTGCGCATGTTTTTCTTATTTTCTAAAATTAAAAACAAGCACCGGGCAGCTTACGTCCTGAGCGCAGGAGAGCTGTGCTTTTAATTAAAAAGAACAAATATGTAGAGGTGAAGCAGGACTGTCGACAGCTCGCTGGAAGAGTAACAGCAAACAGTTAACAAGTGGTCACAGATTTTCTATCGAATATACAACACATGTTTTTAATTAGATTGCATAAAGTGCTCCAAAAAATCCTAAAACAATATCCAGTTTGGCATAAAACGTGTTTTCAGGAAGTGTAACAAAGAACAACAAACATCACATGAAACCAGTCTGAGGCTGGCATGACCCGGAGGTTTAGGAGTCAGATTCCAGAGATTAGAAGTTCATTTGTAGAACTTCTGCATACCGAGTGCATCACTCAAGAATGTCACCACCTGCCCCCCCACACACACACTCACACACACACTCCGTCAATGCATAGCTGTGGTTGCAAAATCGGCCCCTGTCGCTGCATACTTCTGCTCCGTGGTCATAGGTAAACACCCCAGCGAGAGCGCAGAGCTCCAGCGTGGGGTCAAAACAAGTCAGCAGCCCTCCCATCCTGCCTCAGCCGCTCGGCCTGCACTGCTCCCCTGTGATCAGACATTTAACACCGTTTCTGGGTCTTATCTTGAGAGACATACTCCACATTCTGCCACAATGGTGTTACTCCTGCGGGGCAGATGGTATGACGTGTGAAATCAATCCACATGTTTCTGTCAGGAGCCTCACGTGAGGGCCAAAGAGAAACACTCGCAACTGAAGTGGGACAATGAAGTGTTGGAAAACAAATTTATTTAAATCACATTATCAGTGCAGCCCTTTTGTGTTCATTTTTCAGCATGTAGGTATGAGCTGTTGCTTCCTCTCTCTATATTTGTCACAAATCTGTATTAACTCAGCTTTACATCTTGAAAAGAGATGGGAATCGAGATCTGGTTCAATCCATCGACATCATTAACCCACGATGCCCTCATTCCTCATACACCGGAGCATCCAGACCTTACGTCAACTTTTTGGAGGTTTTACTCAAGAGGCTGTAAAACTGAAAACATGAAGGAATGTTATTAACTCTCTTACAAGAGATTCAAATACATTCAACATGTTAAACACCTCCTAATGTACCAAAAACAATATAGAAAACATCGGTTTTAAAACAGGATTTCAACTTTTATCACAGAAACAAACCACAGTTACTCTTTGTGAACAACACTTGAAACTAAAAAATGTTTTCCAAACAGGAAGTGCAGGCTCATTGCTGACTTCAGCATAACTACGGCAAGCTCAAGGTTCCAAACAACTCAAAGAATTGCTAGGTGGCCTACTTCGGTCAATAACATTCAATAAAGCAATACAGTGACGTCACCCTACATGTGATTTTTACTTATTTTTATTTATCTATGTCTAGTGAGATCTAAATCCATTGACCAATTTCACATCTATGTACTTATAAACTCAATAAAATTTACTTTTGGTGTAAAAGCTCACCAATACCCATCCTTTATCTAAACAGAAGTCCCAGAAACCGACAGACGGACTGGTTTCCTGTCCAGAAATAAGTATCCTCTTCAGTCAGAGTGGATTTCTGTTTGGCAGGCAGGTGATGTCTGAGCTCCAGATACCAATCTGGATTGTTTCCTTCGCTGACAAAACGCCAGACACAGTCACATCCTGGCAGGTTCGGACACGGCTGCGGTTTTTTACAATCTTGTCTGTTATTCAAACTGTTCCTTAAGCAATCTGTGTTTAATTGATCTGGTTGTATTTCATAAAGCGTTATTGACGTCTGGATTAGTGAAAGAATGATCAGACTCTGAATCATTTCAGCCACAAATATTCTGCCGCAAGAAAGTGATTTATAACTTGAAATGATGTCTTATCTGTTGGGACATATCTTGTGCTTACACAAAGCTCACATGTAAAAAAAAGAATGAAATAACGCTTTATTCTGTGCTTTTGTTTGGATCAAGCTGTGTTGTACTTGTTTTAAACTGTCTAGATGTCAGTTTTAACACAGTAAAATCTTTATTTTGTCTTTATATACATGATATCTCTTCCTATCTGTTTGGAAACAACAATCTAAATCGTATCAATGAGAGAAATTTCCCAGTATAAACGCAGAGAAGTTCAGGGACTGAGACTGTTACACCAAAGTAACCAAACATGAGAAGCCCTTGAACTATTTCTCCACCCGCCTCCTTCCTGGCAAACTTCATCCCTTTGGGTAGTTTCTGAGAAGGACACAGCCCTCACTGTTTGTTCAGATAAAACTTTTATATGGGTAAAATCTTTTCTTGTTTTCAGTCTTCGAGGCTGGTTTGGAGGGAGGGCAAGGCCTCGGATGCCTAGCTACATAAATGTTGCTCCATCTCTGGGATCTCTCGCCTCCATTCCTGCGATGCTTTAGGCGCCGTGTCCGACCAATGAGCATTCCATTCCACAAGTAACTACAAGTAAGTTCATACCACTGCTGAATCATGGGACAGTCTACGGTGACCAAAATAAACCAAAAAACAAGAATTATGGAAGGTGGCTGTCTGGAAAGTGGCTGGAGGGAGGCTGCGACTCGAATGCAGAGCTACAAACTCACAGACTTTTACATCTAACCAAAAACCTGCATCGATAGATACATGACTCAGATAATCTGGTTTGATTTGGCTCGAACTTCTGACTCATAACTGGACCGCACACAGAGTGGGAAAGAGCCGCTTTGCAAAAATACTGAAGAAATGTGTTTGAAAGAACAAACCCATGGGAACTTGGACTGACTCCACTTGATGTTTTAAAGCTGTTCGTTCTCCTTCTCAAAATATCGCTGGAAAACATCTCACAAATTGCATGTGACTTACTGTCTTGGAGATGGTCTAATATTCCCACATTGTCCCTATTTCTCTCAAGTTCTTCTGCACAATTTAAACTTCTTGTAAATGCAACACAAAAAGATAAACACCAGCTACCGATGGACGAATGTCTTAGCAACACAAAAAAATTGACTTCATGGATGCACAGACAAATAAAAATAATATCAAACTCATCTCCTCATCAAAAGGCGCCTCATAAATCTCAGGTACAAAACTCAAGTACACGTCAAAGTATCCAAGATGTCCTTCATATTCAAAATTCAAAAAAATTATTTGTCCAAAAGGGGAAATCAAAGGCACATAGAGCAGTAAACAACTGTAGACAAAGAGGAGAAACAAAAAGCACAGTCTGGCAAAATGCTAAAATACTACATTGAGGGAAATAAAAATGGGGAAAAAAATTCTGAATAATAAAATACTAATTAAATACTAAAATCACATGAGTACTGGAGACCAACATTATGGGCGCAAAAAGAGATAAAGTGCACAAAATAGAACAAATAATACACAATATCTGATTTTTGCAATTGTCTGATATGCAATTATTTTGAGAATTTCTGGCAATATACACAAGGATTGCAAGATATAGCTTCATTGTTTTGGTATCTAGACATGAACATTCAAGATATTTATATCACAAAATTGACAATATAAATGATATAGATTTTCCCCGCTCACCCTGCATGTACAGCTCAGGCAGTTTATTGGTGATTTTCTGTTAATGTTGATGACTGACAGTGAGTCCTAATTAATAAACTGCTCTTTCCACATCTTGTTGTTTCTTTGATGTTTTTTTTCTGAAAGTTTTCACTGAACCCAAAGTCATATTGTAGTCTATTGATTTTGAGATACATGATTATGATGTAGAAATATGAATCATATACGAGCTCATTGTAAAGAACACTACAGCTCTCCTGTATGAAAATTTCCCTGCATCTCTCATTTTGATAGACTAGTTTCTAAAAACAGAGAATAAAGACGACAAACAATATTTGATTCAACCATGAATGATCATCCTTATTCAGACATTCAGACATAATGATGCTAAAAAAAGATGCTTCTGACAGGATCTTATTTCTTGTTTGCTCTCACTTTTCAGAAACTCAGGACAACAGTTTTTTAAGATGCAACACTTCAACCAGAAGTGTTTCTGAAGTGCTGTTTGATTCCTCCCTGCGTCACCTGTGCTCTGAAAGCATCACAAACGACTGTTTTTCTGTCTAATTAAAACATTTCCTAACACTCCTGCTGGTGAGCAAAGACTATCATTGAATGCTCATAACTAATGTATTAACCTACTGGAGAACAGATGAGTATTTTCATATCCAAAAATTTCCATCACTACCTTTATAACACATCCTTTATTGGCAGGAATTATAAACTTCTTGCTAGAAAACATTTGTTGAATAGCCAAAGGAATCTCTAACAAGAAAAACATCCTAAATTTGACATGTCTATTTTTATTATTATGGTATACCTCAGTATCAGTCATGCATTTCTAAAATTTCCAAGATGAAATCTAGATTGCTCTTCTCCAAACCGCCAAAACATATCACAAAGCAAAGATATTGGAAACAAAACAAAGACTGGGATCTTTCTCAGACTGTCCACTCAGCACAATATTCAAAAACACCAGAACTCCTCTTTCAAGCTTCTCCCCAGATAATATCAAACTCCTCTGATAGTTTCCAGAGAGTCTGAATGGTGACATTCCTGCTGTATTTGGAAAATTATGAACAAGGAAAAAGCAGCAGCTTCATTAAGGTCAGCTGTGGAGCTTGTGGTGCCTGAAGCGGGTCTGATAAATGGAGGAGGAGAAGCTCGAGGCACAGACTGACTCAGCAAACTTATCTACAAATCCATATCTTATGTGTACAAACAAAGAGAGCAGTCAAACGATCAGGCAGTTTGAATGGTTATTTAATCATATTATAGTCTGTTTGAAACTCTCACAAGTAAAAAAAAGTCACATTTTTTCCACGCTCGACCAGGAAAAAGTAAATCCAGCTTGACTTTGCATCCAAAACATGTCTTGTGAAATCTCCAGGTGACGTCACAGACACTATACGAGCATTGTTCTACGGTTTGTGAAGCTCGGTGATCTCCAGAATCAGACACACATGCACATCGAATCAAAGCCAGGCCTTTCTTTGGCACAGGAGCATAAATAACAGAGCCAGCGTTTACATCCAGAAGACAAAGTGGCTGTCTCATTCCAAATATCTTTGCTATCTTGTCACCTGATGAGTTGTTTTGTTTACAAACGGCAACACAACAATACCTTAAATAGCAAAAGTTAACATCTGTGTGTGTGTGTGTGTATCCTGTGATGCACTCTTCTCTGACAGATGCCTCTGCAGGATTAGATCCAGCTGTGCAGCCTGATACCTGACCGCACTGTTGCACCATCACCGCCTGTTTATAAAAGGCCTGATTGTTTCTAAAATGTGACCTCCCACCTCAGGAAACGCACAATCAGAAGCACAACATATCCAATTGAATCTTAGCTTTGCATAACTCAGAGAACTTAGCTGGAACTGGAGGCACTTTTTACAGCTTAGAGGTGAGCTGAAAAGAAATCCAACACCTGGACTGATAAGTAGAATAAACTGTTGGTGGTTACATGCTGAACGAGTGTGTCAGATGGACGGAGTAGGTGTGTTTGTGGGTAGTAGTAGTAGTAATAGTAGCACACCTGAATGAAACACATGGCTGCATCAGTGCCAAAGTATGCAGGCCTTTAGGCTTGGGAGTGAAAATTAGACACACAAAACAAATGATTGAAACTTTATCCAGTTATATTATCAGCATTAACTCACATACTTAACCCTCCTGTCGTCTTCACATTTACTCTGCACTGTCTGTTTGGACTCATTATGAAGTAAAAGGTGAAAAATTTCCTCCAAATGTTTGTTTCACCATTTTTTGAAGATGTTTCCAACATATTCATGTGTATTTAACAATTACTTTTGTGATGTATTTGAGTAGAAAAAGCTAAAATTCTGATTATTTTGCACTTAGGTTATCATCAGAGGTGGATAAATTGATGGCAGGATATTGTTTTGAAATCATTTAAATTTCTTTAATGGCAGGAAGATGCTGTACTTTTATATAAAACATACATAATTCAACATTAATAGTCATAGCTAATGTTACATGTCCTGTATTTTAAAAGAAATTTAAAACTGTGGTTAACAGATGGTCAAGAGTGTGATCACTTACTCTGAAAATGTAATGTATTTGATTTTTAGTGCATGTTTCTAATGTATTGTAATTAATTTAGAACTAACTGAGCATTCAACATTAAACGGTGTGAACAATGTAAATATGACTAATTTTATTTTGTTAAACTTCTTTTCTTTCTTTTTTTGTTGGGTAATTTCATGAATAATCTTTTTTTAATGCTTTGCGAAACATTTTAACTCTCTTTCATCCATTTTAACACTGCATAATGTATAGTTTATAAGCTTTTTCACCCTCAAATTTTTGTCCATAACACTTTTAAAAATATATTTATGCTTGAAAATAAAATTGAAAACATTTTTTCAGGCCCTAAGAAGAATAAAAATATCCTGACACAGGCTAATATGAATTTCCACCACATGAACCATTGACTTTAGGAGTAAATAACTGGAATATTGCACAGAGTAGTAACATAATTATAAGTCATTATTGCACTTGTTATATTTGTTCATGTTATTGTTGCTTGAATGAAAAAGTCCGGGGTAAACCTTGTTACACTCAAAATGTGAATTAAAAAAGAACATTTTAGAAGCAAATATCTACTAGAATAATTCATTGGCCCTTTATTTTATATACTAAAGGTCCCATATACAGAGTTTTGGGGCCTATTTGGTTCAGAAAATCCAGATTTTGTTCATAGATTAGATTGTAACTTGACATAAACACCAAAAGACTTTGTTTGAATCAGATTTGAGTCTTTATAGTTGTGCTAAAGGTTTAGTACCGTTACAAAATGGTGTCTAAGTATTTTACAGTCTTTGCCTGGGGCCCCTGGACATTAAAGGCAGCGGAAAGCCCTGTTTCACCGTCCTGTGGCCTTCACCACTGTATCCAGGCTGAAGAGGAGCAGCACCAGAACATTCCTCTGCAGAAAGAATTTGGGGAGAGTCCTATTAACCCTAAAGACTCCTAAAGTTAGACAGAGGAACAACTAAAAAGTGTCTTTTTCTCTTTTCACTAACCTCAACATACCCGTTACGGAACTTTTTCCTACAGAAACAAGTCGTGGAAATAAGTTACACCACCACTCCCCTCCCCAAAAAAAGTAACTCTCAACTTACCATGTGATAGAAGAAGCAAGAATAACTCGGATTAGAGAGTAAAATCCCGTCAAATAACAAGGTTTAAAGTCCGGGTGGTGGTGGAAGAGCTCGGTGGAGACGGAGGAAGGGGGTAAATATGATGAAATGAGCCTCCATTTTCTCCGCAGACTGCAGCAGGATCAGAAATGCAGCACAAAGTTGGACACTCGCTGCATTGTTAACATTCCTCAGGTCACGTGACGGACCGACGAACGTCAGCAGCGCCGCGAAGATCGTCTCCACAGCGATGATCCACTCACGCAGATTTTTACAGGACCAAGATTTTTAAGAGAACTAATTTAGCAGCAGAATACTCAGGGGTGGAAGAAATCAATTACTAATACTCAGATTACTGTAATTAAGTAGTTTTGAGTAGATTTTCAAGTCTGTACTTTTACTTGTCCTTAAGTTTTCATTATGCCATGTAATCTACTTAGTTACTTTTTTTATTTCAAATTCAACAATTTACACAATGGTATTCACAATTCTTTTTTTTTGTTTGTTTACAGCTTTACCTATACGGAAGAGGATTAAGGCCACTGAGAAAAAAAAAATCAGAAAGTCAGAATTCTGACTTTAATCTCAGAATTCTGACTTTTTTCTCAGAATTCTGACTTTAATCTCAGAATTCTGACTTTTTTTTTTTTTTTTTTAGATTTAAAAATTNAAAAAAAAAAAAAAAACTAAAAGGAGGGTGACTACAAGTACATAATAAAAAGGGGAAGAGAACTAGTACATTATGTGTATGTGTGTGTGTGTGGGTGTGTGCGTGCGCATGTGTATGTGCACATGGGTACGTGTATGTATATGGGCATTTCAACTAATAGGAAGTACAATAATGGCAGGATTCCATCTTTTCATGAATCTTTCTTTCTGTAGTCTTAAGGTGTATGTTATGTATTCCATGTGGTAAGTTTCTGATACCTTCTCAATCCAACTACTATATGTCGGCGGGTCAGGTTTTAGCCATTTCAATGTCATACATTTGAGAGCTGTTGTAAGGAGAATGTGTAGAAGATATTTTTTAGCTCTCCCATCAACGCCTTTTGGAGTTATTCCAAGTAATGCCACAGTTGGATCTTTTGTAAACTTCTGATGGAACATAATTTCTAGAGCCTTGAAAACCTCTTCCCAAAATGTTTTTAATTTTGTACATGTCCAAAATATATGAGTATGATTGCCAGTTTGTGTACCACAATTTCTCCAACACGTATTAGAGCACGCTGGGTTCATCTTGACCACTATATCTGGCGTTCGGAAGAATCTCATGATCACTTTCCACTTGAATTCTCTCCATGAAGTGGAGTTGGTTACTAGTTGGGCTTCGGTGCATATTTCACTCCAAGTTTCATCTGTAATATCTGCATTCATTTCTGTCTCCCATATTCTTTTGATGTGTAATGTGTCATCTAAAGTCATATCTGAAAAATGTGATAAAAACGACCTATGATCCTCTTACTCTCATTTTCAGTTTGTATTTTTACTTAGTTACTTTTAAAATCATAGTCGAGTACTGAGTACAATTTTCATTGATATCTAGACCTTTTATCTGCATTTTTGTAGCCAGTAAGGTGATTTGATTTGTCCCCTTTAGTGCCCCCCCCCCGGTGAGATCTGAATGTTTACCCTATGCTTGGTGACTGTAAAAAGCAACAGTGTGGGAAGTCTTGCGCTCTGCTACTCTCTGACCACACATATTCTGGGCGGAGCTTCCTCCAAAAGCATTTCTCCCTTTGATTAATCCAACAAAATATCAGGACATTACTCAGTCACTCCCCTCTGGCCTTGGAAGAAATCTTTACCAATGAGTCAAGGGCAGGGACTGAATCTGTGGAGCTGCAAATAAAGTCTAAATTAAACCATCTGAAGCTTAAAAGAGAAAAAAAAAACAGAGCAAGACACTTATACCACATAGAGGAAGGAATTAAAACAACAACACAGAAATCAGTTTGATGACTGATGCATTTCTGAAACTTTAATTATCCAGCCAGAGAAGTGACAATGAAGTGAAACTGAGAATCAAACCATTAAGAGGTTACACATCATGGAAGCTCATGCATCCATAAATATAATGCAAACTTTATAGAAATGTAGCAAACAGAGATAAAGTGAGGTTCATCTCAACCTAAAGGCTTTTTAATCATCGTAGAGAAGGAGTTACTGAGTAATAAACAATCAAACACTGGCTAATTAAGAATCATCAATGTCCCTTAAGTAAAAAAAAAAATAATGAACTTTCTTGTAAGACATTTAACCACTGTTTATTACTCAAGAGTTTTCTAGTCTTCACGCATTTTACACGTCGTAACAATCACTATTATGCCCCAAATGAACATATTAATGCTCTAAAACCAACAACAGTAATAAATAAAGTAAGACTCACACTGTCAAAGTCTAGCTGCTCTAAAATATTTTTTCTTCCTTTAAACATCAAGTGCCAAAGTTTACCAGTTTGCAGACAGTCATATTGTGATTTAAATATCTATCTTTGGAAAAGGATGCTAGGATTTACGTAATAAATTTCCAGGTATTAAACGTCGTATTCAGTAAGTGCTAATTTCAGCAGTGATTCAGTTTTGGTGCATCTTTTTGTCTTTTCACCCTTTAATTTCATTTCACGTCAATAATTTCTTGAGAAAGTTGAGTGCAGATTTTGCTCAAGTTTGTGAGATTTATCAGTGATTATTCAAGACAAAAAAATATAATACTTACAGAAAGTTTTGATTTTAAACACTTCGAATAGAAGTTCATGATGTCACATGAGGAAAAAAAGTATTGTATCACGGGGCTGTTAATCAGAAAGCTTTTCTTCAGGACACATTTGTTCTTTTCAGTTATTTCACTTTTATTTCACTGATGTGCCGAGAGATTAAGTGTTCTGCTTTTTGTGAAACCTCTGATGAAATACGCTTGACAAAATTCACAGGACTCCTCGCAGAAATCTGTCTTATAATAACCCCCTTTAAAATCAATTAATTTTTTCCTCATCAAATAATGACTTTGTTCTAGTAATATGATTTTTTTTCTCTTTAACTTGTCTGTAATATTTCATTTTCAGGTTGTAATAAAACTGAAGACAGAGATCAAACATCTCTGAATGTGCCAAAGCCTCCATCTTCAACCCCAGTGCCTGAACTACAGATTATCAGAAGTTTCTCTCACACACAAACACACACACACACATCTCTGTCAATCTTTTCAGGCCGCTCTAAAACCTTTTAAGCCAGAGGAAGATACAGTGGACTTGCTTTAACATCACAAAGTCTAAAAAAAGATGCCACCCCGACAACAAAAACAAAAAGAAAGGAGACCTCAGGTGCAGAGAGGAGGAGTTTGAAATCCTAAAGGGAACATTAGGAGTGTAAATTATGAGCACATGAAACATAAAACAGTTCAGGAAAGACACACAGCCACCCATGGAAAGGAACATCCAGTGGAAAACAGAAGGCACATTCCTCTTCGGGCGACCGTAGCATGCCTATCCCAACCACACAGCGTCTGCTCATGAAGAAACACCTTTTAAAGCACTTTGAACTGAGCCGTTTAAATCTGCTCTGAGTGTGAAATGATCTCCTCAGTCGACTCAAGCCCCTTAACTGAACCACTTCTGGAACATCTAAGCCGCCTAAGGTTATTTTCTATAATTAGTTGACATCATTTGGAAATTATACACATTAAAGTGTAGAGGATGAACCTTGGGATGGATAAAAATGAATGGGAATAAATGATTTCTTAACATACTGTTTGTGTATGTTTGTCCAAGCAACCAAGCCAGAAAGAAAACTCTAGTTAACGCACCCACAACGCAGGCTATTTGGATGTTTTCTTGAACAGATTTCTCACTTTAATGAACCAAATGTGAGCTCATTTATCAACTCCAGTTTCACAAATGATCACAATTCCTAAAAATGCATTTCAGATTCAGGGGAAAGTTTTTAAAAATATCCTCCAGCCTTGTCCTAAACTCAACAAACCCGTTCTCTGTTGTCCCCAGTCGTCGCTCAAAATCAATTAGATCAGAAAAGACTGAACGTAGCGATGAGAATTGGACTGTGAAGGATGAGACGTGCGCTATTAAAGCACGCGTGCTCAGCTAAACAAAGCTTCAGTTAAACTCTGCCAGCATGTTGGTTGCCTTTGGGGAAGCATCTCTGTTTTGACTTTTGTCTTTCCTTCGCTTGTAATCACGTTTTGATGCAGTGTGACTGTAAAGAATCACAGAAGCAGCTGGGAAAGAATGGGGCTAAAATTCAGAAGAACAATCGCATCGTTTGTGAAGACTCTTTTCTTTAAGGTCTGCCTGCAGCAACGCGCCATGAGTTAGTCCTGGACAACAAGTATGTTTCAGAAAAAAGGATGAACCATTTTGAGGAAACTGAAACGCTTAAGGATGAATTTACGAACAGTGTTGTGTGTAAATATTGACATCATTAAAATCTGAGTAGACAACCATCCACGCAGTCTGTATATGTGCTGTATAGTTACTCCTGCAGCTTAAACAAAGGAAAATAATCAATCAGTTCAAGGAAAGATGTGTTTAAAACAACATGTGCAATTCCTAGATTTGCTCTCTACAGGAAGCTTCAATTAGAAAATCCTGGAAACAAGTAGCGTGTTTCCAAAAAGCAAGAAAAAAACAGTAGTTTGACGAACAGTGCTGACTGTGCTGTCCTTAAATATGTGTGTATGTGATACATCTGTCAGTGCTATCAGAGCTCAGCCTGCAGTATTTTATTCCCTTGTTATAAAAATCTATAAGCCAGGCATGACTGTGTGAAAAGCCAAAGAAGGTTATTGTACAGAATGGGATTTATAAAAAGTGGCCTCTTTGAATCAGTTTCATTGACTTTCTTTAAACTGGCCAGTAGGGGGCAGCTGCACTGAACACAGATCTGAGGGTAAAAAAAGCATATGAGGAAAACTATTCTACCTTAGCGTCAATTTTTCTTGCGAGTTTCCCCCCCCTCGACAGCTTCTTCAACGTAACACATAGTGCTTTCCTATGACCCAAGCTTTATTTAGTTGTTTCCTTGAACATGAACTGGCCACTGATGCAGTTTTATCACATACCTGCTCTTCTACATTAACACTATGGTACTTCTGGCCTGCACCGTGCAGATCTTAGTGTTAACAAACTGCAACTTCTAACCACATTTTGCTCAAACTCTTCTTGTGCAATGCCGAAATTAAAGAATAACACCGACTACAAGCCTGCCATTCTTTATCAGTTGTGTTGCATAACTTAATGACATCATATCTTAGTAATGTTGTTTCTGGATTTGGGAGACATGCTCTTATCTTCAAGTACAGACCGGCCCAGATAACAGGAAGCCATATGTGCTGAAAGTGTGAATCAAAGCAGATTGAAGTATTTCGTTAATTTTCTGCAGGAGTGTTGACACAAAGATGAAGTAAAGGGTACTCAGGTGCCTGGTCAGCATTAAGGAACACTGGGGATTTCTGTAGAATTCACTCGAGTGGAGCAGCAGAGATGCACAGGTTGTTTAAGGCACAGGCGACTTGGACAATCTTATCAAAGGTGGAGAGGTTGGACGTGCGCTCGGAGGCCGTGGTGAAGGGGCTCTCCACGGGGCCTGTGAGCATGGCGTACCTTTGCTTCACCATGGAGATCACCCTCTCCACGTGCCTCTGCACACTCAGCGTCTCAGAGGAAGGATCAGTGAGAGGTGAGCCCTCTGAGCTCCCGTAGCTGCTGGCAATTTTAAATATAGCTCCTCGGGCAGCCACTGAATCTGTAATGTCTAGATCCCGATTTGCTAACACGATATCACCTGGAAGAAGCTTACAGAGAAACCCACAGCCCTCAGCGAGGCTTTTATCGCTGACGTTTCCCAGCACGCCCCTGGAGACGAATGTGACAACGCCCTGTGGGGCCACACCGATCAGATACTTCAACACATTAAAGCTGGTCCCCACGCCTTGCTGCTGATTGCCCCGGGAAACCGGCTCCTCAAAGGGCACCGTGAAGCAGTCAATGATGACAGCACAGTCAGGGTGTGAGGCACGGAGAGCAGCAGGGAGGTTCTTCCTGAGCTCGGCTCTCGAAGGCCAGAAGACGGCGGTCGGCACCAGAGTGGAGGACATGATGTTGACCATCTGATGAACAGTTCTGGTCACCATGCTGACTTTAACTCCAAAGCGGTAGGCCAGGTCCTGGTTGCGGAGGTCCAGACGCAGTCGCATCAGCGTCAGAAGAAGCTGCTGAAACTTAGAGAGCTTCACGTTCTTCATCCCCTCCATGTGAGGAGCCAGCAGCCACATGACTGTCTCTAACACAAAGAAGTTTGGTAAACCTGTGTAAAACTTCACTTTCTCAGCATCATTCCTCAAAGAGCTCTCCGAGAGGGACATCCTCTCCACAGACTCCCTGAGGGCCTGGTTCTCCTTCTTCAAAGCTTTCAGGGCATCCTCAAAGTTCACCGATGCATCTGACACCTGAGCAGACTTTCCTTTCTTACTTTCACTCATAGATCCCTCATCATCATCGTCTTCTTCTTCATCAGTGCTCAGAGAAGAGGAGGCACTCTCCTCCACAGCAGTCTCTTGCTCCCCCTTCTGAGGAAGCTCCTCCGGACCCATCTCCCCTAAAACGGAGCTGCCCTGACCCTGCAGGAACAACAAGGCATTGGCAGCTTCCACACGAGCCTCCTGCTTGTCCAGGACCTCCAGGGCCCCCGGCTCCTTCATCTCCGGGGACGAGGGAACTGACGCAAACACAGAGGGAACATAATCTGGCGAGCGTGGATTCTTCACCTGTTTACCTGCATGTGGGAAACACGAGATAGTGAACTGAGGGAGAACCAGACAGACAACGGTGAAATGAGTTGCCTCGTATGGCACCTCTCCAAATAGCAGTCAACATTAAGGACTTGTTGTTAAAGGACAAACTGTCATGGGCAGGCAGCCATGTTTTCTTTCCGGGTGAGCTGATACATTGTCCCCGACTTTAACAGCTGATTATGAGGTTTATTATCTGTCTGAGGGTTACACAGGCGCAGCCATTTAGGGTCTGTTTGGGGGGAAAATTAGGAATCAGCTTACAAACATGACATGAAACAGAACTCAATTTTTCTTTATTTTTACAAAGATACGTGTGCAGGTACGCACAATCTTACCCCGTAACCATCATGACAGCTCAACAAAAGAGCTCAAAAAGTAACTTTGAGCAAAATAGGTTTTAAAAAAAAAAAAAAAGATACCAATCAAAAGTAGCATGGGAAGAACAACACAAAGCAAACAATAGAAAAAAGATGGAAGACTACATCATTTATCATATTGTTGACTTGAAGCTCTTTTTTGTGACATACATTAATTTCTTGTTTTATTTTATTAAATGTATTTTAAATTCAACTGAGGGCTGGAAATTTGATTACTGAACAAGTTCCATACTGTTTTCTTGGAAGCTTTTTAGCTGTTGCTCAATAAAAATAGCGTTAAGTTGATTTGAAAGGGAACTTTTAGTTAACCGTCAGCCTCATAGCGAGCCATATCCTAAAGTTTTCAGAAAAGAAGAAAAAACAATCTTTCATATTTCGATTTTTTGACATGTCATTTTTGCACAATGCTTTTTTCTTCTTTTATATTTTAAATTCAACTTACACTTTAATTCTATAAAGTCCAAACTTTTATACTGTTATTTATTATTTACATCATAAATGAGTATTGCAATTTCAATCCTCTGTGTGTCACTCTTCGCAAAAGTTGACAATGGAACTTTCTTAAATCTTGAATATGATGTTTATATTCAGAATCAGAATCAGAATGGCCTTTATTGCCAAGTATCTTCGAGAAGCTGGTTTAGTACAAAAACAAGTAAGAATAAACATTAAATATCAAATATATAAAATAACAGATATTAAGTAACTACAAATTAGAAACATTAGGAATTTAGCAACTTTGTACAAAAAGGAAAAAAGAAAAAGAAAAAATATATTTAATTCAAGTCAAATAGTGCAATGAAAATGTGCAACAGAGTGTGTGCAAGAATGTGCAGGAGACTTGACAGCGGATGACAGGTTTTTTTTGTTTTGTTTTGTAATTGTTCAATTGTTCATTAGTGTGTCATTGTTAATTAGCTTAGTTTTTTTATCCTTAACTTGGGAAATTTTGCCATGAGGCTCTGAAAGTAATAACTTTTATGTATCTATTTTTTGAATAAGGCAATTAAGCCATAAAACCACCGTCATGTTAAAAATTTATACGCAAACTGTCAGCTTATGTCATCTTAACCATTAATCCGTTGAAATGTATAATTCATCATACATGCAAGAATTCATCTTTACTTAAAGCAAAGCATGTTTTTGATGTAGAATAATACACCGACATCCATGCATTTTAAAACCCCATCTTTGAAAAATACAGTACCATGCTTGAGTGTTCACCTGCAGCATCACCTGAGATGAAGTGTGTACTACAGAGTGAGTATTAACCTGCAGCCTCACCTGAGATGAAGTGAGTACTACAGAGCGAGTATAAACCTGCAGCCTCACCTGAGATGAAGTGTGTACTACAGAGCGAGTATTAACCTGCAGGCTCACCTGAGATGAAGTGAGTACTACAGAGCGAGTTTTAACCTGCAGCCTCACCTGAGATGAAGTAAGTACTACAGAGCGAGTATTAACCTGCAGCCTCACCTGAGATGAAGTAAGTACTACAGAGCGAGTATTAACCTGCAGCCTCACCTGAGATGAAGTGAGTACTACAGAGCGAGTATCAACCTGCAGCATCACCTGGGATGAAGTGAGTACTACATAGCCAGTATTAACCTGCAGCCTCACCTGAGATGAAGTGAGTACTACAGAGCGAGTATCAACCTGCAGCATCACCTGGGATGAAGTGAGTACTACAGAGCGAGTATTAACCTGCAGCCTCACCTGAGATGAAGTGTGTACTACAGAGTCTGCTGCCGTCGTTGGGCACCCATCCCTCCCGGTTCACAGCATCGATCCAGCGCTGCTTCCTCTCGGGGTCCCGGGGGAAGCGGTAGAAAGATAAAGTGGTTCCGGGAGTCCTTCTGTTCCTGCAGCCTGCAACCACACAGGTGTGAACCATAGTAAGGCCACGGTGAAGCGTGGAGCTGCGTGGAGGTGCGTGGAGGTGTGCGCTCCTCTTCGTGGGCTGTTTGACTCCCAAAATGGCGGCTGAGTACGGGATGAAAAAAAACGTTGTGATGTCACCGATGGTTGTTCGTATGCGAGGATCTGATTGGACGACGCTGCGGTGACGTCACCGTAATGTGATCCTCGTTAGTGCAGTGATGCACCAAAACTAACAGTTTACATCAGTACAAAATCAACCAAAAAACTTAATTTAAACAATTCCACATCTAAATAAGAGGAACAGACGCAGCATTTGATTTACTGGTTTAAAAACTGATCTTTTTTTATCAAGCAATACTTAAGCAAAAGAAAAAGTATACCAGAATTTAACTTTAGTAGAGGTTAAAGTCACTTTTTAGAGTATAACTTGAGTAAAAGTCTTAAAGTACTTGATATTTTGTGTTATTAATTACATAAAGCAATTTCTTAACCCTTTAACTACCTCCTGGACCAAATGGTTTACCACATTTTGAGTTACTACTTTTCAATTAGGGGAGTCTAACTTAACTCAAACTGATTTATCCATTTCCACCAGTTGGTAGAAGTGTGTGATAAATTTTCAGCCTCAAAATTATCATTTAAAATTTTTTTTTGTTGCACTACCACAGTCAAGTTGTTGAGGTGACAAATTGAAGGCATACAAACGTGCCTTTGTTTTTCACTTCAGACATTTTTTCCATGCAAAAAGAATGTTTTGCACAGTAAAATTCAGCCACATATAAAATGAATGTGATAATTATTCGTTTTTGCACTTTAGTCAAGACAAAAAATTTACAAATGCATTTTTTCCTTATCTCATTCAATATTTCCCTTGGTTGCACTAACATTGCTCAATATTTTGTGGCATACTTACAGAAATGAAAACTGTTCAATGCTCTGGATATTGATGTGTAATCAATTTCTTTCTAAATTAGCATTTTATGTGACTTTTCCCTGCTATTTGTGTGAAATTTCATACAATAACCATTAAGTGACTCTTCAGCCATTAGGTAGAGGTCAATATTTTAAGAAATAAAAAGTTTATTTGAAAAAAAAGATTGTGGTATTTACTGTTTTCTTGGTGCTGGAGTTAAAGGATTGATTTACTTGAGTACTAGAAATAATTCTTTTTATAAGTAGTTGGATTCTTTATGTTTATGGAAAGTCAAAATTTTGAGACAAATTCAGCATTTTGAAATGAAAAGTAAAAAGTTTCATCTTGTACATTTGATTATTTTGATCTCAAAGTTTTAACTTCACATGGGCAAAAGAAAAATCAACAAAGGCAGCATTTATTTTATTTTTTCAGCGGCAGAAATGAGCTTCTGTAGTCTAGACTCTTAAGTTTCAACCTGTGCGCTATTATCAGGAAAAACATTAAAGGGTGTGCCGACTGTCCATAATGTGATAGTAAAAAAGCTTAACCTGACCACTACGTCTAAATAAAAGAAAGGATTTATTTTCCTTATCTATCCTATTTTCAAAAACAGGAGGCTGTTTCAACAACTTCCGCAGAGTTATGTAAACTTATGAGCACCAATGTAAACACTATTATACCACATTAGTAAAAAAGATTTATTAGTGCTGAAGGAGAAACAAAGTGACATACACATTACACAACAACTAAGTGCTTTGAGTGCTATCAATTGTTTATTCACAGATACATCAAAATTCACAAACTATATGACAAAATCATGTAGACAGTGTCTTTTCTGGTTTGCTTTTGTTTATGATCTGAAAAGGCTCCTTTTAGGAACTTTCAGCTGCAAGCTAAGACAAAAAAACTTCCCACGTTGCCACAGCAATTTTGGTGTTTTCGATCCATCACATGGTCTTCCAGTGCAGGAGAAATGATACAATTAAGCACTACTTTTTTTTTAATCCAGTTAGAGAAAAGATAAACAGTTGACATTAATCTGGAAGTCAGGAAACATGAAGCTTCTTTTTGTAGTGTGAAATTTAGTGGTGACGTCAACATTTCAGAATATCAACAAACACTTGACGCTTACTTAGTCATACATCAGTTGTCAATCTTTATTTGCAAAGTTAAAAATCTAACATTATAATTTTCTACCAGAGAGCTTGTTTTAATATTTTCAACAACTGTATAATTTTTTTTATTTTGTACAGGTTAGGTAGGAGTTCAATACTACAACAAAGCCACAGAAGTGCAAACACTTGACGAGCCAAACATAACAAATATTTATGGTTTTTGTTCATCTGAATGAGAGGACGCTGGAGTGTGTGAGGCAGCTTTTAGTGGTGTGTGCTCAGTTTGTACACAGACGTGTCTCTGGCTCCTCCGACATGACTCAGCCTCTTCAGCTCAGTTAGACACAGGATGTAAACAGGAGTCTTTGTTCCAACATTGGTGATCCTCCTCAGCTCCTCCATCTGAAACTCTGACTTCTCTCCTGCAGAGGGCGCCACAGAACAGTAAATGGTTAGACGCACAAGAAAGAAGCTTTGACAAATAAAACTTTAATTTCTTTGGTCATAAGTGTGTGGAAGCACTGACCTCGAAACTCTTTTGTGTATTTGTTGATGCTCTGAACAGCCTGGTTGAGGCTGTTTAGAGGCATCTGTCTAAGGTAGCTGGGTAAACTCTGGAACTCGCTCTCTGACACCAAAGGCAGACTCCTTGCACTAGAAAAAGGACTGTGTAAAGAAAGATGTTGAAGTTAAAGCTTTGAGTAATATCAGGACAACAGAAGAGTGGGAACCATATGAATGAAAGAACATGTAAAACACTCTAAAAATTCAAATCTGTTTAAATGATTATGCGAAAAGAAGATAATTTATTGAAGAGATATGGCTCGACCTTGTATAATTGTACTGGTTTTGGAAGTTACCTGATTTTGTCGTTCTCTGACATGATATTTGTGTTCACAACTGTCATGGCAGGCTTCTTCTTCTGTGCCTCAGACAAAAGCTACAAAATAGAAAAGAGTGTTACAAGCAGTTAATAGGATTACGCTTTAATCCCAAAGTTCTGAGATTTCTGAGATTAAAGTCAGATTTTTGTTTTCTACAGTCCTATGTCTTGTCTGTAATTTTGAGTCCACTCACTTTACAGATGTCCTGTGTGACAGAGCTGAGGTCGGGCATCTCTGGGGTGCTGGGCTCCTGGTAACCCGTCCTGATGTTGGGCGTCCTGAGGCTGAACTCCTGACTGGGTCCATCCAGCTCCACACTCTTTAAAGTGGGCTCCTTGGTCATCTCTTTAAACTCGCCTTTCTTTTTTGGCTTTTTTGCACTTTTCTGGGGGTTGAAATGACACACGTAAGGAAAAGTCCAGAATAAACAGAATTAAATGAACTTAAATAAAATGGCATTTGGCAGTGCTGTTTTTTATCTGTGACCTGAGACATTTTCTCTGGACTTACGCTGAGCAAAGTATTTCCCAGCAGAGATTCCAGATTTGGCATTTCCGGCATCTCCTTGTCCCCGTCGCCCATGATGGATATATCTGGTACATTGTACTCCCAGGTGCGTTTGGAGCCGGTAGTTCCGTTGTGAGGAGTGGTTTGGAGTTCAAAGCGCTGACTTATGTCATCAGTCTGCATTTTAATGGGCTCATCTTGCTGTGTACTCTAAGTGGACAAGCAAATTTGCATAAAGAACAAGTATCAAGATGAGAATATTTCAGTTGGACCCCCAAAAAACTCTGATAGTGTAATCATTTTTCACCTTTTTGTTGCTGACAAGCCTGTTCAAATACGGCGTTTGAAATGCAGGAACCTCAGGGGTTGTGGGTCGATTTTCAGTCGGAGTAGAGGGGTCATCGTTAACTTGAGCTTGTGGTGTGCAGTGAGTGTTTGGCTTTTTAATCTTGAGCCCTGGGGTGCAAAATACAGGCAGCTCTGGAGACTCCAACTCATTTGCTAAAGGAGGACAAACATAATATGGTGTAAGTGGGCACCAAACAGGTTTATTTCATTTTCCTTTTCAACTTATTAATGCAGGAAGATGTGTATATTTCATACCTTGTGTCTGCAAACTCTCCATTAGAGCGTCACCTGGTGGTGCAGGCACGTCTTGAGATGGCCTGTCAAAGAGGAAGACAAGCATAAAGCAGTGATAAGCACTGACTGCACCATCTGAGTGCTGCAAACCCAGTAAAGGCCATAAAGAGGTCAATACTGAATACATTTTGATGGACTCATTATCTCTCTCTCTACCTTTGGGGCTTTGGTTTGTTCTTCCGGAAGAGATCCATTGTGAAGTCGTTGTTCAGACACATGGTGTGCTCAGAGATTCCAAAGTCATGCATCTGTGGCGTCTGAAGCTCATCATCATCCATCCGCAGGGCACATTTAGGAGTCAAGGGCATAGGTGGGGGTGCTGGGGTGCTGAGTGCAGGATGAGGGAGACTCATTTCTGGCATCGGGGGCACTTGAGAGCACAACTCTGCTCCTGCCAGAGCTCTTTTCAGGTGCATCTCAGACAGGCCAAAGTCAGAGAGCTGAGGGGTTCGAAGAACATCAGTGAAAGACGGAGGACCTGGGTTTGTAGGTGATGTTAATTGATCACCTCCAGCCTCCTCCTGAGTTTCCTCTTCAACTGCTGAATTACTTTCATCATCTGCTACTTCATCTTCAGCTCCTGACCCCTGACTTTTAGCCTCTGGGAAGGAGAATTTCAATATGATTGAATCTAAAAACCATAAATGGAATAACTGGCTGCTAAATTACAGCTGCAGTCATTACTTACTGGTTTGTTTCTGGGCGTCTTGTGGAGCTTGATAGCCATATTTTTCCCAGTGTCCCTTCAGCGACTGGATGTCCTGTGTTACCCTCTGCTGCATCACTCTACAGGCCTTAATGAAGCTGTTCACCTCGTTCTCTCGGGCTTTCTGCTGAGCCAAATGTTCCTGGATTTGCCCCTGTGTGAGGACAGTGGAAATCACTGCTATTAAAAGTTAACAGACAAAAACCCTTGTCTAACCTCTCCATAAATGATTTTTAAAAGGAATATTAATCCTAAAGAAGATAATTGAGCTTTATAGTATTGATGTAGCTGCTTAGATCTGTTTGAAAGGAAATGTGGTTTTCCTTTTGTACTGATTATTTGTTGCATTATTATTATTACAAATCCTATTGAAAAACCTGTCATTTTCTAGTAATAAGACAATTTGGTCTTCAAGTCTGATACAAGACAGCTGAGCAGATTGTTTTAAATAAATGTAGTGTTTGGATTTAAAAACCAACACCCTTGTAAAGTTAACGTACAGTACCTTAAATTCAACTATTGCAGCAACATGGGTAGTGCAACGGATGAGGATATGGGCCAGCGGTGAATAAAACTAAAGGTCTGATACTTTTAAAAAAAACATATGGTTTATTCTGCGAAAAAAGCAGAATTCTGAGGGGTTTTTTTCTTAGAGTAAGTGTCACTTTTGTCAATGGTGCATGCCATTGACCAAACTTAAACTCAGAATTCTGTGGCTGAAGAAAGATCCTGACATTTTTAATAGAATTCCTACTTTTCTCACAGAAGTCTGACTTTTTTTTGCCAAAGAAATCTGGCTTTTAACTCAGAATTCTGACTGTTTTCCCACAAATTCTTACTTTATTTCACAGAACTCTGACTTTAGTCACATAATTCTGGCTTTAAACTCCGAACTCTTACTTTTGTCACCTAATTCAGACTTTTCTCCCACAGGATTCTGGCTTTGATAGCTGAATTCTGTTTTTTTTTTTCTAAAATAAGAATAAACTGAATAAAAAATTGACCTTTTTTTAAATCAGTACCCCTAATCACCTTCTCTTCTGAAATAGTGCAAAATGGTTGATATGGTTTCATAAAACGGTCAAACTCTCCAATGTTTTTGTGTGTGTTTATTTCAATAACACTCAGTAAGATTTAAGTGAAATGACAGGATTTGGAAAACAGTTTGTTTTATTTACCTTTAGGTTTCCAACGTTACAGTTCAGTTCATGATAAGCTTTCATGGCCCTCGCAGTTTTTTCTGGAAATAGAAAAGTCACAATGATAAATGCGACGCCCCTTCTAAAATATATTTTCATTAAAGTGGGTTTTTTTAAGGAAAAAATAGAAACAGTCTTTGTCGTGTTTGACTCACCTTCATCATCTTCATCTTCGTTGTTTCTGTTTTCAAAATTTTCCTGAAGTTTCGTTGTTTCTGTCTCTAAAGTCACCGCCAGTTTCCTCAGCTTGGAAAAGAAACGAGCCGTTGGGTCCATTTTCGGATTAAATTCTAAGTTTTTATGCACATTTATGTTAATTCCTGTTGTAAAAATCACTTTTTCAGGTTTGTTTACTTTTTTAGGAGTTTTCGATTTTGGCGCCTCTTCCGGAAATACCGGCTGTGTTTTCTTCTTCTACGGTTTAAACTTACTGCGCAAACAACCTGCTTTGTGAGCGCCCCCTACCGCCACACTCATTTAAAAGCACTTAGAAATACATAGGGTCAATGACGTGACGTCCCTTTTTTGTGTCCGAGTCATAGACTGTCATGAATTGAATATTTCATCACATGTATTTCTTTATTCTATGAAACCTGTGTTATTTGAACACATCTTTAAACTATTAAAATATAACATGTTTTTTTATGTTTTGGTTCCTCAAACCCCCAAAATGTCAGGTGGTGCAACCGTCCTGACAAGTATCCACAGTAATTAAACCCAAAAAATTGAATGTCAGTTATTGTAAATGGAAATTAAAAATAAAGTGGCATTATTTTATGCTTGAACCTTTTTAAATAAAACATTCTTTGCAAATAAAAAGAATTTTAAAGCTGTTGAGAAATTTTAAAAACTTTTGTCCCCATTAAAAGTGGAACAGTTTACAGTCCCACCACGTTGGCATTGTAATCTGAAAATAAAATTTCACTTCTCTTATTTTGTCCTTTGTCCTTTGACGTAGTCGCAGAGGAGCCCAAATGACATTTGTGACCAAGTGGAAAAGTTTGTAGATTTCTCTGAAATACTGATAAAAAAGGTTTTTTCACTTCATTGGTGACAGGAACAATTTCCATGTCAGGTGGTACAACCAATGTAATAATGTGAAATGTTATTTTAACATCAAATTATTTATCTTATTCACAAATAAAAGAAATGAAACACACAAAATGAAAATGTATGAGTCACTACAGACACTTGAGAGATACTTGCATATAATTTTGAATATAAAAAAAAATATATATATATATATATATATATATAAAACTGTTTTTAATGTATTTTTATGTATAATAAGTGAATGAAGTGAATTCATATTGAAAAAAAAATGACACACATTCGAACCTTCCCACCTTTACAATCACTTTCTGACAATTTGCTACAACAAAATTCTGCTTCGTACCCCAAAAATGCTTCATTACTAAGGTACATTTTCTCCTTGAGGATTCAAATACACTGCATTATTGTTAAGGTAACTGTGAAACTTTTAATCAATTTAAAAAAGAAAAATTTCCCCACTTTCTCTGAAGTTCGACGAAGATGCTCTGCCAGATGGCGCTGTTGTCAGTTCTGCAAAGGTCAGGTACATTGACCTCTGCTCATATTTATATTATCTACAGAATTTGCTTTTAGATAATTTGCTTTCATTCGACTGGTGCCACGTTTTGAAAAGAGAAGGGATATTTTACATTTAAAATGAAAACATTTCAGTGGACTGAGCAGCATTTTGTTGTACGGGCTTTTATTGATATTAAGAAAAGAGAAATATGTGTAATAGGCCCAAAAAATAACAAACAGAACTGGCCTGTTGCCCAGCATGAACCAAAGATGGGATGAAGCCATTTCTAAATTGTTCTCTGCACAATATGTTCCTGAAAAAGTTTTATAATAAAGTGCAGACTCTACACTGATAATATCGCTGATCCATAAGACAGGTTTTCATTCTCACTCACTAAACTTAGAAAGAAAATTAAGAACAGTTGAATCATTTATTCATTCTCCTGATGCAAGAATTTTGTCAACATTAAAAATTAATGCCGTGTTACTTTGTTTTGAGCATCAAGTGTGAGAAGGAAACTCCTCTCCTAACGCTGCAGATTACACTTTCTCTCTCAGAAAAGCATCAATTCACCCACAGACATAGATTTGTGCTTTTAAAAACATTTCCCAGGGCTTTTAAGGCAGAGCTGACCTTGTGGAATAACAAAGTCAAAGTCAGGTTCCACAAACTGATGCACGACTGTGGCTCCACTCGTCATCCTAAGCGTGTTATGTAAATGTAGATATGTGAGCAGATGTATGACAGGAGCATCTGTGTGGTTCTGACAGGCTTAGTGTCATCAGGTTCATGCCTTTAGAAAAAAAAACCAACAAGTTATTTCAGTTTTTCTGTTGTGCTCTTTTTTCATAATGTGCTCATAACTTGTGAATTATTCCTTTTACTCTAAGACGGCTCTGTCATCCTGCTGTGTTTCAGATTATTGCCACATCAGAAGGAGACGCAGATGTTCGGTGCAAGAATAGCACCTGGAGGGGCGGCTGACAATGCTCTACAACCGCCTGATACAGAGCTGCAAACCCAAACACTGGGTGTTGAGGGAATAATGTGTCAAGGCTGGCAGAGGTGCAGTACGGGTCTTTGTGTTTAACTCGTCTCCCTGAGGGGGTCATTAAAGTTTAATTCTCTCTTATTTTACAAGTCATTATACAGAAGTATGCACTCCGGCTTAACTGCAGCTGCAGGAGGTCTGAGGTGACACAGCAAGCCAGCATCCTCATGTGCATAAATATACACACACACAAAAACACAGCAAGAGGAGGAACAAACGACTGAAAAAGAAAACAATTCATTCACAGCATTTCAAAGTGTGCAAACTTCATTAATGCATCAGTCAATTAAGAGAAATTAATTTCAAAGTCCATTCAGTAAAATGATGCAAAAACAGTTTATTTCCTCACTCAGCGACACAGCTGTGCAGGATTAAATATTCAGTTTCCAGACCAAAAAGAAACATTTGACAGAAAAACATTGGGATCCCGTGGGGGGCGATGATGCATGCTGCATCTCTCTTTTTGGTACGAAAATAAACTGAATATTTAATTTAGCAGAGCTGTGACCTTCTACTGTCTTTTCCTTGTGAGCTGAGTTGGCAAATTCCCCTTTGCCTTCACTGTTGGTGTACAGGAACAAATGTCTTTTTATCCATGAAGGGGAGCAACGGCTGAGAGCTGCAGCGGCTTTGAACTAAAATTGAAAACTCGTTCTCTGTGGAATAAGTCAAAGAAGTGCATAAGTTTTGGACCAAAATCAGCATTTGCTTTCTTGCATGGGGTCAAAGCTTTCTTTTCTGTTTCTGAAAGTCATGCTGAGAACTCCATCTGTCCTTTTGCCTTCAACAAAGACGGCATAATGACACAGAAGAAATGATGTAACTGGGATTCAAACATATTGTATTTCAGAGCATGACCTTTGTTTTTGTGCTCCATTAAACTCTGAAAATGAGATTAATTTGCAAAATAGCACCACAGCTGAAATAAAGACAGAGAGTTTTATCAGTCCAGAGTTCACTCAGCAGGAAGCTTTGTGGTGTGAAGGAGCCAGTTTTAGAGGATTAGCCTTAAAGCTGAAGTACTTTTAGCTTGAAATTGGTGCTGAGCGAGTGATTTGTTTGTGTAACGCTCCTCACAAAGGACTTGTTTGCATGCATAGAGCAGATTTGCATAAATGCAACGAGTGGTATGAAAGCCTGGTGTTTTCAGTGAAGCGCAAAGAATTGTTTAATTTGGCTTTGCTGTGGAGTCAGAGCCCATCGTGATGATATTAACCAAGAAGCAGACAAACTTTTTTCTGCATGAACACGGTTAAAATGTGACCCAAGATGCCAGGTCAGATGACTACTTCACATGTGAGCAATTGAAAAGAAGAACAATACTGGTAACATAGAGAGAAATTTCCACATTGAAATACATCATAATATATTTAAAGCTGGTATAAAAACATCTCAACATAGTTAAAACATCCATCCATCTGTTTATCTCGGGTCGATTTGCAGTGGCAGCAGTCTAAACATGTCGACCCATGTGGGGGATCCTGAAGTGCTGATGGGCTGTTGTCCCTCCAGCAAGCTCCAGGGCTCCTTCCCAGGATGGGAAACCTCTGAAAGGAGGCGTCCAAAAGGCATCACAATCAAATACCTGAACCACCTCAACTCTTCTCAATGTGAAGGAGAAACAGCGCCACTCTGAGCCGTGTCCACTCGTTTCATCTCCTGGCTCCGTCTCCCAGTCATCGTTCCAGATGCTAAAGCTCATGATCGCAGGTGAAGGTTGAAACGTGGATCAGCTGATGAATCAAAAGCTCGTCCTTCAGGCTCAGCTCCACCTTCACCACGATGATGGTCGGATACAACAACCGCATTACTGCTGATGCAGCACTGACACATCTGTTAATCTCACAATCCATTTAACCCTCACACCAAGACGCTGTAACTCCCTCACTCAGGGCAAAGACTCAGCAATCTGAGGAAATGATCCAGAACCACGGTCTTGGAGAGTAGCATGCACAGATATTTTGAAGGGCAGGGACAAAAGGAGGAAAAAATAAACAGCATGTGTATTTACTAACCAAGAAGGCACTTGTTCTTGTGATTTTACTCCCAAGATGGTACTCTTATACACATTTTGGCTCCCTTAGGGCCTCTTAGAGTGTGTTTTGGCTCCCAAAACAGTACTTTAATGCACCTTTTGGCCCCTCAAAGAGCTCGTAGCATGTTTTTGGCCCCTAAGCAGCCACTTTTGCAGCACCTTTAAGTTCTCCAGAGAACTCTTAGTGTGTGTTTTGGCTCCACAAGAAGACTCTTATCATGTGTTTCAGTTCCCAAGATGGAACATTAATTCACATTTGGGCCTTGCAGGGGCTTTTGGCTTGTGTTTTGGCCCCAAAGCAGGCACTTTTGAATATTTAGGCTCCCCAGGGGACTCTCAGCATCCGTCTGGGCTCCCAATACTTTATTTTAGGGCAAATTTTGGCCTTTTAGAAGGCTCTCAGCATGTGCTTTGGCCCCCAAGCTGGCACCTTATCACCTTTTGGCCCCCAGAAATCTCTTAGTATCTTTTTAGCCCCAAGTTGGACGCTTAAGCATGTATTTCAGCTCCTGAAAGGGCTCTTGGTATGTGTTTTGTACCCCAAGCAGGCACTTTTGAACATTTAGGCTCCCAATGGGACTCTTAGCATATGCTTTTGCTCTTGCTCTTGGGATGGTACTTCAGTGTGCATTTAGGCTCCCCTGAGAACTCTTAGTATCTTTTTGGTCCCCAATTGAACACTTGAGCATTCATTTTGGCTTCTGAGAGGACCTCCTTAGGACTTTTGGTGTGCATTTTGGCTCCCAAGGGAACTCTTTTCATGTCTTTTTGCTCTTGGGATGGTACTTCAGCGTGCATTTTGGCTCCCCTGAGAACTCTTGGTTCCTTTTTGGCCTCCTACTGGACACTTAAGCACACATTTTGGCTCCTGAGAGGGCTCTTGGCATGTGTTTTGTCTCCCAAGTAGGCACTTTAGCACTTTTGGGCTCCCTGTGGGACTCTTAGCACGTGTTTTGGATCTTAGGATGGTACTTTAGTGTGCATTTTGGCTCCCCAGAGAAATCTTTGTATCTTTTTGGTCCCATATTAGTCACTGAAGCACAAATTTTGGCTCCAGAGACGGCTCTTAGCATGTGCTTTGAATCCCGAACAGCACTTCAGTTTGCATTGTGGCTCCTAAGATGACTCTTAGCATGTGTTTTGGTTCCCAAGAGATCACTTCAGCGCAGCTTTTGTCTCTCAAATGGGCAGTTCACAGGTGTTTTTGCTCCAAAGAAGGTTCTCAGCATGTGTTTTGGCTCCCAAGTGACTTCACTGAGGGTTTTAGCTCCCAAATGCACATTTTGGTATGTGTTTTTTAACAATTAGGCCACAGGGGAGAGCGACTGCCCCCCTGCCACCTCGTCTTATGCACACCACTGGCCTTGGACCAAGAGATGCTAACTCACTCAGCTGCTTCGTACTCAGCTGGAAATCCCTCCAATGCCCTGAAGCAGGGATGAATTTCTGAGGCCAAACTTTCACTCCTAGATCCCGTCCAGAAAGATCATGAACTGAAGCGTTGACCCTGACAGAGAAGAGCACATACGAGGAATGTGTCTGAATGTCAGCTGAGTAACATTTCTTTGGAAACCAATGGGGGAAATCACTGACCCAGAATCTTTGTTTTTGTCCCATTCTGGAGTTAAATATAACTTTTCCTTTACCTGTGATTGACACATCGCAGCCCCTGAGACAGATCCACACACATAATTCTGTGTTATCTAACTGCTCATACACCACATGGCACAGATGAGTTTATGTTTGTTTCCTCTCCTGCAGGCGAAATGAAAACATAAACTGTCTGTGTGTCAGACAAAACAGAAGTCCAAACTGGATTCTGTTTTCCCAATTACTTTCATGTCTGAAATTCTTCTGAAAATATCACCAAACAATCGCAGACAGACACAGCACACGGGCTTTATGTGCGCGCTAACCTTGGATAACCTTGCATTGCTGTTTTTCTTTACAAAGAGTTTGTGACATCTGCGAGGTTTATTTTGAGTAAAGGGAGGAAGTTGGGACGGTCCCACAGGGCCAAGTGTTCACTTCTGTTAAGAGAATGAGCCAAAACAGCCTTCGCCAGCCTCTGTTCTGCTCGAACCATGAGATTTGTAAACACTCAGTTGTTCAGTGTGGTTCTGGATGAGTTAGTGTGGAGAGAGAGACGATACAGAGCGATACAGAAACTATTAAAGCTGCAGATACACACCAGGGCAAAATTTAAAGTACTTCTATTTATCTTGATTAGAAACACATAAGTTTATACCGTCATAAATCTGAGTATTGTTAGGGTGACCAAACTCTAAAAACCCCAAAAAGACAACAAAGTAGCTTCATAACCCAAACATATATTTTTAAGATTTCTTTTCCGTTTGAAGTGAAAAATTTCTCTAAGGTAAAATATGAATCATGCACAGAAGCCCATTTCTGCCCGTTAAGAATCTAAAAATTGTAAAAACTGGCTCTGTGGAGGTTTTCTTTGCTCATTTTAAGTCATATTTTGAGACTAAAAATGAAATTCATGAAATGGAAAGACAGAATTTTGACTTTTCTTCTCATGTTTATGGCTCTATGATCTCAAAATTTTGGCTTCTTTTCTCAAATTTCCAATTTTTTTAGCATGATTTTGACTTTTTTTTATCTCAAAATTTTGACTTTCTACGTCACAATTTTGACTTTTTAAAACAAAAATTCTTCTTTCATCTCAAAATTTTAACCTTCAATCTCACAGTTTTGCCTTCTTATCCCAAAATTTCTTTTTGCATCTCACAATTTGGATTTTTATCTCAAAATTGTGGCTTCTTTTCTTAAACTTCCAATTTTTTTTTGCATAATTTTGACTTTTTTATCTCAAAATTTTGACTTTCTACGTCACAATTTTGACTTTTTATTGCAAAATTTCTTCTTTCATCTCAAAATTCAGACTTTTTATCTCACAGTTTTGACTTTTTATTGCAAAATTTCTTCTTTTATCTCAACATTCAGACTTTTTATCTCACAATTTTACTTTTTATTGCAAAATTTCTTCTTTTATCTCAACATTCAGACTTTTTATCTCACAGTTCTGACTTTTTATTGCAAAATTTCTTCTTTTATCTCATAATTCAGACTTTTTATCTCACAATTCTGACTTTTTATTGCAAAATTTCTTCTTTTATCTCAGAATTCAGACTTTTTATCTCACAGTTTTGACTTTTTATCTCAAAAAATCTTAATGGATCTCACAATTTGGCTCTTTTTCTAGAAATTTAGACTTATCCAAGAATTTCTTCTTTACTTAAGTTCCAAAATTGTGTCTTTTTATGTCACAATTTTGACTTAATATGTTCCCAAAAAGTTGTCAACAAAGCCAAGTTTTCTTTTTTCTTTTTATAACTGGCAGAAATGGGCGTCCATAATAATGTCTTAGCACAAGCTTAAATAAAAAGATAGTCTAAAGAACAGGCTGAGAAAAAACCCAGACATTTTGGGGAAGTGTATAAAATCCCCTGGATATAATTTTCTGATAATTTTCTCTATAATCTTATTAGTACCTATGGCTAAAAGAGAGCAAAAGTCCTTTAAGTTTTGCCGATAAGATATTTGATGTGTAAACACTGAGACCAAAACCAAACAAGGAGGCAGAGCTTAGAGTTTTAGATCTTTACTGCTGAGGTCTTCGTTTATTGCTGATATCTGGTGGGTAAGAGTACAGAATATATACAAATAAAGATTCATTGATTGTTTGAATAATGCCCAGAAAATATGTATAGTTATTTTCTCTAAAACTATCTCATCCTCAGAGAGAGAGGTGTCCAACTTTCTTCACACGAAGAATCATCCACAGCTTTATTGTCCATCACACGAAGCCTTCAGGAAATTTCTGTATCCTCTCTGAGTTTGTGCGTACAATAAAAAAAGCCCGAGAACAGGATTCAGCTTCACACAAGCCCACCATCAGGGTCGATCTGAACCATCTTGTCTATGTCCTTCCTGACATCTGGGAAGCCCTCCAGCGTCTCCTGAAAGTCGGCCCAGGACAGAGAGAAGCACTGGCAGTCGGTCAGAGCCTTCACTGTGGCCAGATGTTTGCCTTTGGTCAGCACACATGTCTCTGCCGTGCACACAGAGGGAACCACAAAGGCGTGGTTAATGAGACACGGGGGTGAGAACTCACAATTAATCCTAAATTAATTCACCAGACTCAGCCGAGTTGTTTCGTGAAGCCTGCTTAGCTCTAAACGCTGCTGAAGTTCACTGCCAAAAGATTAAGACCTGTTCCTGCTTAAAGTCAGAGAATTAAATAAATCTCCCAAACGGAGCAGAGAGGCTCCTTCACTTAAAAAAAAAAACAACTTTTACTCATGAGTCTTGTTTCTGATTTGAAAAACATTAAACTTAAGTGATGAGAAAGCATTTGAGAACTTCACAATAAAGATCAGCCTTTTGGATTTCACAGCAGTAAATCAAAAACATAACTCCTCATTGTTCTCATGTCCACACAGCAGATGCTTAAGCTTTAATTTCCTGATGTTTCCTGCCTCTTTTGGAAACCGCTCCAACACACACAGACGAACTGATCTCATGTAGCTCCACTGGTGTATTTAAGTGACACAACAACAAAAAACGACAGCAGCATATTTCCTGGAAAAACCTGATCCCTGTGACTGTGGATAATCCGCAGAGCAAGCTGGACTGTTCCGTGAAAAACATAAATATGATCCAAAGTGGTTTTTGGATTATTTTACTGTTAACTGTTTTCAAAGAATTTAAGTATTACTGTATAATAATTCCAACTCACCTCCGAAATAGTCTCCGTCACACAGCTCCTTCTCGCAGGAGTCCGTCTCGTAGAGAACCTGTCCGTGGTCGATGAAGAACATGCGGTCGCCCAGAGCGTGCTGCCGTACGATGACGTCTCCCTCCAGAAAAACCTCGTACTCAAGTTTGAGGAGGATGCAGTTGATGAAGTATTCATCTCTGTTCTGAAACATCGGCACCTTCCTTAACAGCCGGCTGCACATCACTACCAGGATTTGCTGTTAGGGAAACACAAATATTTAACCACACTGCAAAAACTCAAAATCTTGCCAAGTTTATTCCTCTGATTTCCAGTCAAAGTACTTCCTCACATTTCACATGAGACACTGTTACATCAAGGGAACCAATTGGAACTTCATATTGAATATTCAAGTTAATTCTCAGTTGAAACAAGCTTTTTTCTCTTGCCATAAGGTTTTAAAGCCGCTGCATTATTTGTTTAAGTTAAATCATCTTGTTTCAAGAAATAGACTCCTCCTGTTGTCTTCAGATTTACTCTGCACTCTTTGTTCTCACTGCTTTTAAAGAACAAGGTGAAAAATTTCCTCCACTTATTTTTGTTCTCTCTATTTTTGTGAAGCTGTTTTCATTATATCAGTCAGTTGAAATTTGGATTATTTTGCACTAATATTATTATCAGAGGCGCATAAATTGATGTAATATCACAGACAGGTATTTGTCAAAGTGATGGCAGGGTATTATTTTGACATCATTTAAATTTCTTTAATGGCAGGAAGATGCTGTAAATTTATAGAAAACACACATAATTTACAACAATAACAATAATAATCACAACTAATTTTATATGTAAAAAGCATGGCATGGAGCAAGTTGTAAGAAATATGTTGACACTGCATTTCTTAACTAATTTTTGTTTTGTTTTGTTTTGTTTTTGTTTGTTTGTTTAACTATCTTTTGCTATAACTTTGCTTTATTTCATGAGTCCCTCCTGTTTTCTTATTTATAAGACAATTGTTTTCAATGCATACTGCATTGGACTCCAGTTGTGAACTTTCATGTGTATGTTTAAGTTTGTTTGTAAAAATATAAAACTGGGTAAAATTCTTTTGGTGATTGTATATAAAAGAGAAACCCAATAAAAAATGTTTGGAAAAAAAAATAGCATGGCATGGAACCATCCATGTAATTTTCAATCAATTCTATGAAAGGAAAACAAAGTTATAACAAAACAGCTTTTGATATAAGAAAATAGAAAAAGAAAATAAATCTTTATTTAAATTTGCAGCTCATTATAAACTTATAATGATACACAAAACTTTTCAGTTAAGGAAAATATGAATTGAATGAGTTTTACTGCAATTTTCAGGGTCTCAAAGCTTGAATTCAATGTCTTATTTTACAATATCTTACCAAGAGAGTTTTCACTTGTTTCATTGGCAGATTATTTTTGCTTAATACAAGCAATTGTAGTATTTTTTAACTTATTTTTAAAGTGGCTCTTTTCCAGTATCATTAGGTCAAGATAATGTCACCAGCATTTATTTCTCAACACACTGAGATCGAATCAAGAAAACTGCATTTGTTATTAATGAGAATAAACTGATTTTAAGGTATTTATGGGTTCATTGAGGTTGGATGTTTTTACTTGTTTTGTTAAGTTTTGACAAGACAAATTTTTCTTGTTCTGTTGGCAGATAATTTTGCTTAGTTTGTAAAATTAAAGTAAAATAGTAAAATTTCTTCAATTTTTCTACTTTTTTTGTGTTTTGAAGGCTGGGAAGAGCAGGAGAAACAGAGCTTAACCTCTTTGAGCGCCGATGACACCGTCTTCATGACGTCCTTCTCGTTAAACCACTTCCCTCCGTATCGAGCCTGGTAGTAGTTGTTGATGCGGAGGCAGAGCTCAGGAGGAAGCTTCATGAAGGTCATATAATGCTCCAAACGACTCATCTACACAGAGGAGGAGAGTTTTCAGGATACATGAGCAGATGTTGTTCATCTTAGAAAGCTTTACTTATCAAATATCAAAGTCTGTTGCTATACTGTATAAATTACATTCATTATCAATGTTGTATTGCTTGTTCAAACATTAATTACAGGTTGGAAGTTTATGGTAGAGCTTATAAAACCATCACATATCATTTTTTTTGCTTCAAAAGAAAGCAAGCAGGCCTTTTTAAAGAGCTGAATATCAGGAACCAACACACAAATTACTTATAAATTTACAGGCACTAACATTTTATGAACTTGTTGTTTTGAGAATCAATGCATTGATGTGCATTTAATGAAATGTTAACAGATTTTATACAAAGGTTGATAAGCAGGTATAGCGCATAATGAACATTCATCACAATCATCAATTATCAATTGATAAGGTATTTAATGTGTATATGCATATGAATATGTATGTGTATGTAAATGTTTGCACATGGGTTTGTGTATATATTTGTATATATGAGCATACAAATGTATGGGTCTATTTGTATATGACTATGTAGGTGGGCATATGTATGTTTATATAATATTTCTATTTAATCAAAGGGGTGAGAGTTAATAAGCCATGCCCCTACTAACTCCTTTCCCAATAAGTCATTTCTGTCATTCTTTTACTTTATTTTACATTGGAATATGTTTTGGCTTCCTAAAGTTTTCCTTTATATATTGTATTTTGAAAAATGTCTAGTAGATATTAGGAAGCCCTGTAAAATTTGCATATTCAAAATAAAACTGAAATTGAAAAAAAAAAAAAATAAGAGAGGGTGTATGAACTGAGGGGAAGTTGTATGTTCAAACAAACAAAGACCAGAATAATGTGATGAGATGAGAACTCGACCTTGCTCTTGTACTCCTTTGCAGCCGGGTCGATGTTGGCGATCATAGTTGTCGCATTAGCCACAAGGACGGTGTACATCAAACATCCTGAAACCATGCTGACCATGACGATCCACATCTCCACGTAATCTACAAAAAAAAAACCAACAACACACAGACTGAGCGGCTCCTTTAAAACCAGGGAGAAGATATTTATAACAGGTGACACCTGAGCTGAGGAGGAAGAAAATCAATGCTCCTCACTTGTTGGTGCATCCATGGATCCGTACGAGAGAGCGATCATCTGAGAAAGAGCTCGGAAAACTCCCCACGAGTACTTCACGATCACTGTGGCATTCTGGGAGAAATTATTCAGACTTTTTTTAGAGGATCTAAAGCTTTAAAACAGCAACTCTACACTCAGGGTTTGGTCTCACCATCAGGTTTTCTTTGCGGACCCAGCAGTCTGAGGGAAACTCCTCCAACATGGGGACAAAGTACTGGATGCAGCCGTTCCAGTGACACAGCAGGAAAATCATCATGAACAGAGACAAAACTCTGAAGAAGAGACGAACCACCTCCAGGTTTGCATTCGACACCTGCCAGGAAGAAAAGACAGACAAATATTCACTCACTGGCTTTAAAACCTGAAAATTCTCTGAAATCCTTTAATGTAGCAGCATTTAGAGAAGTGTAAACAACATCTGAATATTTACTGAGGTGAAAAAGACTTCATGTATCCTCTGCTCAGTAATCCCTGACTTTCTATAAACCTCCTGTGCAGAAACAGAGTGAGGGGTGATGGTAATTCCTGTATAATCAGCCCCTCAGGTGCTCAGTGACCCTGTGATTCAAATATAACAGGTACAAGTTCAATAACGCGTGGGTCGTCTACCTGGAAGGTGCCTTTATGTTAATCCTTGTTTACATCAGCTTTTTCTCTTCAAGGTCAGTGCATGGAAATAAAACAGCTGTAATTCTAAGTAGTTTTAACTTAAAAAAAGTGATATTTTTCATTTTATTTGCGAAAATTAAGAATATAAGAAGCATGAAATTAGATTCTATTGCTATTATTCAGTATATTTCACTTAAAATTCTTCTTCAGGAAGTTTGTTTTCAAGCATTTTAATCCAAAAAGGAACATTTTCTTCTTGCTTTAAGACCTGAGAATACTTATCAAGGCCATTTTGTTTTTACATTTATCAGTCTTATTTCAAGATTTATAGTCAAGTGAAATTATCTTGCTGCATGGACAGGTAATTTCACTAGTTTTAAGATATTTTTCCATCAAATTTAGTATTTTTATCTTATATTCAGACTCCCTTTTTTGCCGTGTGGATCCAGTTGACACAACAAATCTAACTGAAGTCAGTGTTTCCTTTTTTATCAGTGTAGTGAAGCAGTGACTGATGATGATCTGAGCTTTGAATTGTTTGCACATGTGATTCATGGAACAAGATTTCAATTTGCATTGAATCATGATGTTTGAACCCAGATCAATTTTGAGAACTTCATTCAAGTTGATGACAAGACAAAGAATAGAAAATAGTTTCCATAATTTCTGGGGGAATTCAAGGACAAATCCTTGAAGTTGTCAGCAACGAAATCCTGAGCTTAAATTACTGTGGACATTTTCAGGAAACTTGTGGAAAGTTTCCACCTCTTTCCAACCCTGGTCCTTTGTCAGGTGTCTGCATGAAGGAGTAAACTTATCATGTTGTGACTTTTTATCAGGTGAACTTACTTTCTCCACTTCGTTGAAGAACCGGACCAGCCTGGACACTCGAGCGAGCCGGATCAGGCTGAGGATCCGCACAAACATCAGGATCCTCATCATCTTGTTGGTTTTGGAGGGATTGTCGTCATTGTTGTACTGCAAATCCTGAGGAAACAAAGGCAGAAACTCAAACACCAACTCCCTTATCATTGTGTCAAAATACTAAACACACATGAATTCAAACTGAAAAGATGCACAAAAGTTCACACAGACCAACCAAAACAAACAGATGATGAGTGTTGACGTTTTAAACTAGTGCAGTGTTGAATTTCCAGAGCATCTTTCAAAGTTTATATCAGGGTCTCTTCCCTAAAACAACTTCTTACAGCTCTGACAGAAGTTTCTAATAATAAACCCAAAACAAACTGAGTGCATAATTTGTTTTGACAAACTCTGGTGGCTCTCCGCTGCCTCGACACGCTCTCCTAATTATTACCGCAAACAGCAGGATGTATCCGATGGGGAAAGCAGCGATAACGTCCGGTATGAACCATG